>SJYC01048885.1:0-84254 GCA_006408675.1 Madoqua kirkii | reverse complement strand
CACTGACTCGATGGACGCGAGTCTGAGTGAACTCTGGGAGGTGGTGATGGACAGGGAGGCCTGGCGTGCTGCAATTCATGGAGTCGGACACGACTGAGTGACCAAACTGAACTGAATCATGTCTTAGATCCAATAAAAGATAGTATGTTGGTAATTAAGTTACCAAAAAGTGGTATAATTTACAAAGCCATAACAGTGTATAAGAATGTCAGTTTTACTGGATTCTTACCAGCAATGTTCTGGCACAAAAGTACCCCTTCTTTAACTGTACACTTATATGATTATTATTACTCTATTTCTTCTTTTGTGAAACTTCCATTCCATTCTTTTGCCCATTTATGAACTTGGAAATTAGGTTATTTTTCTTCTTAATATGTTAAATAAACTCATTCTATAATAAAGCTTTTAATTTTTTTATCCCTTATATCTGCTGAAAATATTTTTTCACTGTTTTCTTTAACATCTGGTCTTTTTTTAATTGGAGGGCAATTACTTTACAATGCTGTGTTGGTTTCTGCTGTCAGTGTCAATCACCCACAAGGATACATATATTTCCTCCCTTTTGCAGAGAACTTTTAATTTGCATGCAGTTGATTGCATTTCCATAATTTTCTCTATTGTTCTTCAGCACAGAACTGAAAAAAAATCTCAAATATACATTCACAAACACAATCTGATCCTAGACTCAGCTCCTTCTCTCCACTTGCCCAAAAGAGGTATCCATGTAGAATGTGCATTGTTACCAAAATGAGATCATTTCCAAGGGGTAAAAACTGCCCTCCTTAAGGTAGGATAGTGGGAAATCTTAAATATTACAAGGATTATGGCCCTCCAGAGCTCAACCCTACCTTAAAAAATCTTATCCTTTAGTACTGAATTTCTCTTGATAAAAAGAATTCAAATTCAATGTAACTCTTCTCCTGGACGAGGGGTTTGACAGGGACAGAGTGAAGGGACAAACCAGGTGATAAACAGTTAATCCCACTAGGGAACTCTAAGTGGTGAAAAAGTATAGGAGATTTAAGTTAATGATCATTCAAGAAAGCGGTTTGATTAACCACAAACTCCAACAGGCTCGCTTCAAAACAAAACCATGCAATAGAAGCAGGCGACAAGCGGGAGACATGCTCGGAAGCACCAAAACAATGGTGGTGTGAGACCCCACACCCTCAGTGAGCTCAGTAAGCTGAAGATTCCTAGGTCACGCGGCTCTGCCCACGCTAAAAACCAGAAACCTGAGGAACGGTGGCGTCATGCTGAACCTGCACTGATTCACCACTTCTCAGTCTACGTTTCCACCTTTTCGCTCATTTTCACTGCACCATGACAGTCCCAGTCTGACCATGTAGGGAGAAGAAAGCCCCCTGGCCTGATGTGGAGGAGCTGAAGATGGAAGCTTGATGTCCACTCAATGAGGAAGAAGGTGGTCTTTTTCCCCTCCCCTGATCTCCCTTCAATTATAAAGCTGCAGCCCACTAAGGTCTCCGTGTGGCACCTTCTTGCCCGCCTGCTTGTAAGCCTCACAAGCATCCTATTCTAATCAATCGCTTCTTATCTGTCACTTTGTGTTTGCCTAGATTCTTTCTTCACTGAGGCCTAACGAACTGGAGCTCTTCCTTTCTGCTGTTTCAAGTTGACAGTGAAAAACACGGTAAGAAACAAAGATGCAGAAGCATGGCTGCGCTCTGTCTCCTGGGAGACAGGTGCTCATCAGCCTCTCCCGTTAGCTGCCTCCGTGAGCTCCCTGTTTGTACTGATGACACTCTGCCCAGTCACCCGGGCTCAGTGCTTCCCGCTCTCAGAAGCGTGGTCATCCGTCAACACCCTCTGAGCATCTGATAAGCTCCTTTCTGCCAGCACTTGTCTCCACAGTCCTCCTTGCCTAGTGAGCCCTTTGCCACTGGTTTCTAACCCAACCAGTCTGCTCAACCGGACTCCCACCACCACTCAAGGCCCGCTGTGAGCCCTCTCAGTGCCCCCGACCCCGGGATTCCATCTTCCCTGCATTCCTACTACAATCCCCATCACTGTCCCCCATGAGCACTCAAACATCTATTCCGGTAGTTTCAAGACAACTGACAATCTCATTTGCGGTACTTTGCGTCTCTGTAGGAATCTCTCGTCACTGCACTGTTTCAACAGTAAGAACCGTGTCTTTGTCATCATGTAATCAGTTTTCCTTAATACAAAAGCAACATAAAGCTCTGGAATGAAACTGCCTGAGCTCTGAGGCCACTGTGCACTCACTGTGCGCCCTCCGAGTGGCACGTCACTCGGGGCCTCTCGGCCCACTTTTCTCATCTGAAGAATGGGGATCACAGCAGCACATGTTTCACTGGAGCTCTGTGAGCACTGAATGAACTCATGTAAGAAGACACAGCCCTGCTGGGCCTGTTAACGGGTGCTGCAGCTGGGTCAGCAAGAGCTAATGGCGCCAAGAGTGTTGCCAAGGGCCTGGCACACAAGAAGTGTTCAAAAGACAACTGCTGACTGGCTAAGCAGACTCACCACCCCCTTGAAAGCGTGCGTTTGTGCTACACAGGCTCATCTTTGCTAGTTACCAGCTGTGTTGCCCCAAACTTAAATTAACTTCTCCCTGGGACCTTACAACTCCTCTGTAAAATAAGGGTAACATCACCTACACCTTGGAGTAGCACAGTAAGTGAGAGAGTATTAAGTAAAACCCCCGTGGTATAACCGAGTGTGTCCTCAACTAACAGGAGTCACCGTCACTGCCAGAGGCCAGAAACTGTGTCTCACACAGCACTTCCGTCTCCCCCAGCGACTGTCTAGGCTAAACACACAGTACGTGCTTTAGTAACACCTGTAGCTGAAAATAAAAGGCAGTTTATATGGAATGGCCATAAATGTTATCCATGTAAGTCATTTTTCTTGCAAAGCCTACATGGGAAAATTAACCACATGATGTACAAGGAGGTGAAGAATGTTAATGATTCGTAAGTGTTGTCAAGGCTTGTTAAAATTTATTTTTAAATAAGAATAGCCCTTGAAAATAAAAAATGATCTCCTTGTGTGGGGGGAATATGCTCACTTCACATGCAGCTTTTCAGCAACACAGGCAATTCAAAATGTGAGCCCAGCCTAGGTCCAGAGTACGCTGTGTCGCCTCACACTGCCTAGCCTGAGAACGCCAAGAATGCAACTCCACGGGGCAGAGAGAGGAGCGTCATGAACAGTGGCAGTTTATTCTTACCTTCGCTAGATTTCTTGGGCACTTGAAACTTGACGAGAAGCTTTTTCAACTGCTCCCTCACTGTTGCAGCTCGGACGAGACCCTTGTAGTTTAGGAAATGCTCCTGACACCACTGGGAGTTCTTGTTGTGCTGCACGACAACACACACAGAGGGAGGGTGAGACAGGACGAGTCTCGACTGAGGCTGCGTGGTGGACGTCACTCAACTTTTTCCCCCTTTAGCTGACTTAATGGGACAAGATCTCTAAGTCATTGCGGGCCCTTTGGGGCCCATCTCTCTAAACAGACGCTGATCACCCTGCTCACCACCTGACTACTGTCCGATCTCACTCTCTTGTGCTAAAGGACAAGTGAGAACTTAACAATAAGTAGAGTCTTAAGTATCTCCATGAGAGTGGCAAACTATCAGACAGAACCCCTTCCCTGTGGCTCTTTGTAAATCAACCTTCCCCCCCACTGGCAGCTCAAGTTTATCACTTTACTTGACAACAGGCAAGTACAAGATGCATAAGCCCGATACTTTGGCCACCTGATACAAACAGCCAATTCACTGGAAAAGACCCTGATGCTGTGAAAGATCAAGGACAAAAGAAGAAAGGAGTGGCAGAGGATGAGATGGTTACACAGCATCATCAACTCAATGGACATGAATTTGAGCAAACTGCACTGCAGGAGATAGTGAAGGACAGGGGAGCCTGGCATGCTGCTGTCCACGGGGTCTCAAAAAGACTCCATGAGCAACGACTGAGACACGAATGAGCAAATGAACAGCAGCAACAGACTCCCTCCAATGGACGGGAGCGTGGAGGGGCCTTTGTAGCGGCAGCTGTGCTTACTTTGATAAATGCTTCATACACATTGAGCATGGTAAGATGGTCACCCTCCTCCACGGCAAATTTTCGGTGCACTGAATCTGGAAAGAATAAGGCAATGTTTAGAAGCTGACTCCTGGGAGCCTCTTGTCCTGGAGGTAACATTACACAATGAACAGCTCAGTATAATTCATTTACAACACTGTCTTAATTTCAAGTGTACATCAATATTGTAACTTTTCCTTCAGTCTTTCCAGCATTCACCCATCTACTCATCACGAATGCCTGGGCTGGGAGGGCCCTGTCAGCAGCTTGGCTGTGCCAGGCCTGCTGTGCCCAGGCAGGAACTCCTGGCATCCCTAATGAGCCCACCAAGGTTGCCCCCAGAGCAGCTTTGAAAACAACCTCCCTTACTTTTGAAAAGTCAGTAGGACAATGGTTAAGATTTGGACCATGAAAGGCAACTCCACCAATTCTGGCTGAGCAACCGTCAGTTACTGAGCTTTTCTGTGTCCCGATCTCTAAAAATGGTGACAGTAATACCTCCCTCCCTAGTCCACACTGAAGAGAAAATGACATGATGCAGGGAAAAATCCTGGCACAATGTCAGGCACACAGTAAAATAAACACTCCAAACTGAAGCCGCTCTGTCACCAGCAGTCCCCAGGCAATCTTAACAGAGCAAAGCCCAAAGTGAGCAGGACGCGTACGAACAGCTTAGGGAAAGAGTCAGACTTACAGCCTGAGACTTCTGGTTCGAGGGGACCACAAAGACATTCTGGATCTGCATCATAGCGGCAATGCTTAGAATTTCCTGAGAACAGCCAAAATTCCCTATAAAACAAAACACATGTTTGATTTCAAACATATCATGTGTCATGAGAAGAAAAAGATGTTCTCTGACGTTTGCCTCGCAGCACATTATAAACCAAGATCATCTCTTTCTACACATAGCTTCATTTTAAAATCCTACAACATATGAACACTTCACCCTGCCAAATGGGATGCTCTGTATACACGGTCCAGATGAACGGAGGCCTGGAAGGACTCCATTCTGCAGCGGTCACACCAAGGGACTCTGCCATGAGACTCAACTAGGGTAGGTCAGCTCCACAGCTGCTCCCTCCTTTCTGGGTGGACACCTGGAATCCTAGCAGAAAGCCTAAGAGGGAGAGGGGGCAGGGAGCATGTGGGCTGTGTCCCTCCTCTCTGGGATCTTATTATGAGGTGGCCTCTCAACAGGGCTCACTTCACTCGGTAAGGCTGAGGCATACCTAGACCAGGAAAGCATGTGGTGGGCCACAGCTGCTGGTACCTGGGCAGAGTCTGTAGCAACCAGCCCTCCAGGGCATCAGATGGAGTGAACTGCCCTGCACGCTCCCCCACAGCTTCCAGCCTCACAAATGATCTTTCCTGCTTCTCAATGCAAGCCTGGTAGCTCCAAGACACAATTACAGCTAGCTTTCACCACACTTATTCTGAAACAGCTTTGCTGACTGCGGTGAATAAAAAGTTAGACCAAAGCAAGAAAGAACTAGCATTCCCCTTCCCTGGGCTGCTGGGGGCAGCGAGGGCAGTCTCTCTAGTCTCCAGAGGATTCGGACTTTAAATACGGGAGGATCTTGAGGCTCTACACTTTGACCCCTTAACTCACGTTCTCATAAAAACCTGAAAGCGGCAGAGAAGTTGGGATTCTTGCCCACTGGTAGTGCAAATACACAGTGGTGTAGCTGCAAATACTAAGTGGAAGACGCTGTGGCGATCCCTCAGAAAACTAAACACAGAATCGCCGATTAAGCGATTCCACCCGAAGTATTAGACCTCAAAGAAGTGAAAGCAGGGACGCAAACACATACTTATACACCTGTGTTCAGAGCAGCATTATTCACAGTAGCCAAAAGGAGGCAGCTCCCTAGGAATCCGCCAACAGGTGAATGGTCTATTTGTACAATGGAATATTACTCAGCCTTAAAAAAAAATCCTGACACAGGATACAATAGGAACCCTGAAGACATTGTACCAACTGAAAAAACCAGTCACAAAAGGGTAAATATTGTATGACTCCACTTATATGAGGCTCCTGAATAGTCAAATTCATAGAGACAGGAAGTAGAACAGTGGTTGTCAGGGGTCTGGGGAGGGGAGAGTGGGAGTTAAGTGTTTAACGGGTAGAGTTCCGGTCTGACAAAAATGAAAACATTCTGGAGATGGTGGTGGTGGTGGCTGGACAACAATATGAAAGTACTTGATGCTGCGCAACTGTCCATTTTAACATTTTTAATTGTATTTAAAATGAGTAAAATGCTAAGTTTTATGTTGTGTATTTTTCACCACAAATTTGTACAAAAACTCAGGTGTCAGACTCACAGGAAACAAACAAAAGTGTTTCCTGAATTAATGATGACGGACCTTGAATCACAAGTTAACAACATGCCCCAAAGCAGACATCTTTAGATGAAAACTTCTTCAGTGCTTAAAAAAAGTGCTGACACATACTACATTGTGCCCTCTCCCCCAAGGTACACAGAATTTGAGAAACAACTTTCCAGACAAAATAAAATCAATCAGAACTGCTGGTCTCCACCTACCTGATTCAAGCAGCATTTTTGCAAACATGGGATTCAAAGGAAACTCTGCTATTCTCATGCCAAGCGGTTCAGTTAGGCGACAGTCTTTGTCCAGACCTGCCATAAGAACAACAAAAGGCAGAAAGCATGTGCCAGTGCTGGAATACGTACAGTTGTTGGGAGAATAAAAGATAATGCAGGCTAGCAAAGGTGTATCCAGGAGATGAATCATACACTAGCAGCTTCAATCTGATTGCTGTTACAGCAGAAAAAGGAAAGATTTCCTCGGAGCTCTTGAATACTCAATTGTGAAAAATTAATTCTAATGGCCTCTATGGGCTTCCCTGGTGGCTCAGTGGTAAAGAATCCACCGTCAATGCAGGAGATGCGGGTTCAATCCCTGGATCAGGAAGATCCCTTGGAGGGAGGACGAAATGGCAACCCACTCCAGTACTCTTGCCTGGGAAATCCCATGGACAGAGGAGCCTGGTGGGCTACAGTCAATGGGGTCGCAAAGAGCTGGGTGGTTCAATCCCTGGATCAGGAAGATCCCTTGGAGGGAGGACGAAATGGCAACCCACTCCAGTACTCTTGCCTGGGAAATCCCATGGACAGAGGAGCCTGGTGGGCTACAGTCAATGGGGTCGCAAAGAGCTGGGACATATCTTACGGACTAAACAACAATAGCCTCTATGCAAAGACCTAGGTATAAGGAAATGGCCCCAGAGCAGCCTCCAGCTCCCATCCTCTTCTGGTTCTACTTCTCCCCAGAAACTGCCCTCTCCAAGGGCCCAACCCACAACCAGATAGTGCCAAACACAGAGGGCCTTTCCTTAGGGCCCCAGCAGCCTTCGAGCCTGCTAACTACAGCTCCTTGGAAATAGTCTTCCCCAGCTTCCACGACCCACACTGTCTGGCTTCTCTGCCACCTCTCCTGCTGTTCTCTCTGCATCACCTCTGGACTACTGCACTCACTTCCCACACTAGCAAGGTAACGCTCAAAATCCTCCAAGCTAGGTTCCAGCAGCGTGTGAATCACGAACTTTCAGATGTACAAGCTGCATTTAGAAAAGGCAGAGGAAGCGGAGATCAAATTGCTAACATTCACTGGGTCACAGAGAAAGCAAGGAAATTCCAGAAATAACATTCATTTCTGCTTCACTGACCAAGCAAAAGCCTGTAACTGTGTGGATCAAAAAAAACTATGGAAAATTCCATTTTTTCCCTCATCACTTATGGCAAATAGATGGGGGAAAAAACAGAAACAGTAACAGATTTACTTTCCTGGATTCCAAAATCACTGTGGACCGGGACTGCAACCATGAAATTAAAAGGCGCTTGCCCCCGGAAGAAAAGCTATGACAAACCCTAGACAGTGTATTACAAAGTAGACATCACTTTGATGACAAAGTTCTGTACAGTCAAGGCTGTGGTTTTTCCAGTAGTCCTGTATGGATATGAGAGTTGGACCATAAAGAAGGCTGAGCACTATCACCTCTGGACTACTGCACTCACTTCCCACACTAGCAAGGTAACGCTCAAAATCCTCCAAGCTAGGTTCCAGCAGCGTGTGAATCACGAACTTTCAGATGTACAAGCTGCATTTAGAAAAGGCAGAGGAAGCGGAGATCAAATTGCTAACATTCACTGGGTCACAGAGAAAGCAAGGAAATTCCAGAAATAACATTCATTTCTGCTTCACTGACCAAGCAAAAGCCTGTAACTGTGTGGATCAAAAAAAACTATGGAAAATTCCATTTTTTCCCTCATCACTTATGGCAAATAGATGGGGGAAAAAACAGAAACAGTAACAGATTTACTTTCCTGGATTCCAAAATCACTGTGGACCGGGACTGCAACCATGAAATTAAAAGGCGCTTGCCCCCGGAAGAAAAGCTATGACAAACCCTAGACAGTGTATTACAAAGTAGACATCACTTTGATGACAAAGTTCTGTACAGTCAAGGCTGTGGTTTTTCCAGTAGTCCTGTATGGATATGAGAGTTGGACCATAAAGAAGGCTGAGCACCAAAGAACACAAACTGTGGTGCTGGTGAAGACTCCTGAGTCCCTTGGACAGTAAGGAGATCAAACCAGTCAATCCTAAAGGAAATCAAACCTGAATATTAATCAGAAGGACTGATGCTGAAACTGAAGCTCCAAATTTTGACCACCTGATGTGAAGAGTCAACTCTTGGGAAAGACCTTGATGCTGGGAAAGATTAAGAGCAGGAACAGAAGGGGCTGACAAAGGATAAGATGGTTAGATAGCATCACTGACTCAACGGACATGAATTTGAGCAAACTCCAGGAGACAGTGAAGGACAGGGGAGTTTCGTGTACCATAGTCCATGGGGCCGCAAAGAGGCTGACCTCACTTAGTAACTGAACAACAACAACATCTGGGGCTAACTAGAACTGCACATTTTAAATGGGTGAATTACACTATGTATGAATTATACCTCAATAAAGATCTTAAGAACTAAAAAAAAAAAATCTTAAGGAGCAAAACCTCCACTGAAATTTAATACCAAACTGGATATTATTTTCATTGGAGGCAATCTTCACAGAAAAGACACTTCCAAAAAAGGTGAATTTAGGCCACAATTTTCTCTATTTCACATTTACAAACAACAAAAGAATAGGAGTTCCTCTATAACATGGTGTCTCTTTGTCCCAACAATATCATAGGCCAGTATTCTACCCAATCCTCCATGGGAACTCCAGGAGTGAAAGGAAGGGAATTTAGGGAGAGAACATTGAGCCAGTTTCAGAATGGGGTCAGGGACAGAGAATAAGGCCCAGCGGGGTGCCAGCTGAAATATCGGTAGAAGAATCTTCCAAGTGTCTCTTAGGAAGTATAGCTGTAGTGATGGTTATTAAAAGCTTCTGATGTATGGACGTGCTTCATAAATTCATTGTCACGATTGGATTTCATGATCCAATCATAAAGTGAAAGTAAAGTGTTAGTTGCTCAGTTGTGTCTGACTCTTCGCAACCCTGTGGACTATAGCCTGCCAGCCTCCTCTGTCCATGGGATTCTCCAGGCAAGAATACTGGAGTGAGTTGCCACGCCCTCCTCCAGGGGATCTTCCCGACCGAGGGATCAATCATGGTCCCATCTTATTTCAATAAGCTTGCATGTCACTGAAAGAATCATATATATGGGAAGAACCAAGTCCATCCTTGAAGATACCGAGAGCCCTAGAGTGAATACAACCTAACATCACATATTAATAAATACATAAGAGACAGACGTACCTCCCAGGGCATAGAGTAACTCCAATGCTTGAACCATCGACTGCGCTGGAGGTGGCTGTAAGAAACATAAACCCCCCCCCAAGTTAATTTCATCAGGTACCAGCCCTAACAAGGCGATTGTTTCCTGCTCAAACCTACTCTTTGCTTTAACTGTCTTCGCCCCAGACTTCCCAGCCTCCACGCTTCCACCCTGGGGATGTTCTTCCTGACCCTCTCGGCACCCTTCCTACTCTTTGGTCTTCAATTGTAGCTTGATTAAACTTTTCCTTTGAAGCTTTCCCTCATGCCTCACTCCCATCAGAAGAGATGGATCCTTACCTTGAACTATCTTCTTGCTTTCCCTAAACTCTCATCAAACATTTCTAATTTTTACCTCATGTCTCAGCCTTCTAAGAAGCCTCATGATACTGCAGTACTGATGAATGATTCATCTTTGTATCACCCAGAGCTCCGCCCCAGGCTCTCCCTATAGGGACTAACTGACATCAGTTGAATTTGAACTTCTGGAAATAAAGAGAGAATGCTAGACAATCTGAAGTTTAACAAAGCTGATACTGTGACTTTCAGTCTGAGTCTCTGGATCCTCACTGTGTTCTTTCTTTCCATAAACCTTTACTGAACATCTACTACTATGTGCAAACCATCACTACTATCTCCTAAACTATTTCATCCATAAGCCATATAATAAAATTACAGTCCTTTTGCAAACTGCATAACTTTCTTCTAAATGTTTACAACATTTAGAAAACATTTGTTTACAACATTTTTCTAAATGTTTACAACATTTAGAAACATTTGTTTAAACAAATGTATTTTAAATATATACTTTGGCAGGTGAAGAAGGTGAGTAACAAAATGTAAAAAGACAGTTGAACAAGATCCTAGAGGCCACTGGTGGCAAAGCCAGGGACAGAACTCGGGTCTCATTTTTTCCACTCTGCCACACCCACTTGGAGAAGGAAATGGCAACCCACTCCAGTACTCTTGCCTGGAAAATTCCATGGACAGAGGAGCCTGGTAAGCTAGGGTCCATGGAATAGCAGAGAGTCGCACACGACTGAGCAACTTCACTTCACCCCCACTGGACTGCCAAGGAACAGAGGTGTACTTCCGGAAGCTGTGCTGACTGCAGGCACACACTGACGAGGGCAGGAACAGAACCTGACTCACAACACACCAGGGCTTCAGCAAATCGCTGCGGACTAAAGCACATAACTGATTCACTCGTCCTTCCTCAGTGCCCATGATACCCTACTTTACGAAGAGGAAACACACATCGAGCCCCTAAAAGGGGGCTTGACCACTTTCTTCACGCCGAGATTACATGAGTAACAGGGATAGACCGAGCGCTGAATGAGGTTCTGAATAATTACAGAACAAGACAGACAGGCCCTCTTGGACTGCTTTTAATTCTTGGCCCTGTTTGCAATCACCAGGCCTGATGAATTCTGTTCTTGGGATTCATCATCAATCCAAAAGCCCACACCTTTACCCCCTTCCTCCCCCAGTCACATCCGCAAGATTTTCACCTCAACACACACTTCCTAGTACTTCTCTATGGCCTCATCTGATTGGATCACATAAAAACAGCTTCAGTGCCGCTCGAAGGGCGGTGTGCACACCTTCAGTCTGCCTTTCTCACTGCCTGGT
This sequence comes from Madoqua kirkii, assembly GCA_006408675.1. NCBI lineage: Eukaryota > Metazoa > Chordata > Mammalia > Artiodactyla > Bovidae > Madoqua > Madoqua kirkii. The sequence goes on along the minus strand of SJYC01048885.1, from coordinate 72,750 downwards.
GTTCTGCTCCCACTGCTTCTTGTACTCACTGCTGCTCCACGGCGACGACCCTAGGACAGCGGCGTGCTATTCCGACAAGGTCGTACACTATGAAATAAGCACCTTTTCTGCTACTGGGCTGCTGCTGCTGCTGCTAAGTCACTTCAGTCATGTCCGACCCTGTGCGACCCCCTAGATGGCAGCCCACCAGGCTCTCCCATCCCTGGGATTCTCTAGGCAAGAATACTGGAGTGGGTTGCCATTTCCTTCTCCAATGCATGAAAGTGAAAAGTCAAAGTGAAGTCGCTGAGTCGTGTCCGACTCTTAGCGACCAGTGGTTTTCAGTTGTTTACTACTGTAATTATCACTGCTAAATATATAAAATTATATGCATCCTGTGATTTCAACTGTTAAAAAAAAAAAATAGCCCACCAGGCTCTCCCATCCCTGGGATTCTCTAGGCAAGAATACTGGAGTGGGTTGCCATTTCCTTCTCCAATGCATGAAAGTGAAAAGTCAAAGTGAAGTCGCTGAGTCGTGTCCGACTCTTAGCGACCAGTGGTTTTCAGTTGTTTACTACTGTAATTATCACTGCTAAATATATAAAATTATATGCATCCTGTGATTTCAACTGTTAAAAAAAAAAAACCCACAATTTCAGGGGAAAATAACCAGAAGGGAATATATGAAGATGTATTTATATGTATTTCCTTCATTTCTCAGCTGTCCAAAAGTGTATATTTTCATTATTATATTTTGAGATTTTATATAAAATGATACTATAATCATTACCCTACATATAAGTTATTTGTTTCTTTTGAATTATTTTCAGGAGAAAATTTCCTAAGAAGAAATGCCAGGCACTGCTACAGCTCATAACGTCAGAAAGTCCTCCGTGAGGACTGAAACAACACAAAACCACTTCCCCCAAGTTGTGTCAGCTGGACTTTATGATTTTTCTTTATGTTTGATCATTCAATTAATGTAGAGTGCAACAGCTATTTCAATTTGCATTTCTTTCTCCTAGAGAAGTTAAACATATTCTAATGTTGGGTACTATTTGCACTGTTCATGCAACATCAGGGACTTTATCAGCCAGGAATCTAGCCTAGTTACACACATCAACATGGTTGGGATAGAATAGAGAGTCAAAAAAAGTAGTTTTCAAGTCATAAAAACTCAAGAAGAAAACATGAGTGAGCGTTTATTAACTGACTGAGATATGGGAAAGTGCTTCACAAGCACAAGAAAAAAAATCATAGAGGCAAAGGTAGAAAGATCTTGCTGTGGAAATGTTTACAGTGGCTGCACGAAACTAAATACACAATAAAATACAAACTAGAAGAACTATTTATAAGAAATACTATAGACAAAGGTTAATAGTTTTTACTAGTTAAGTCTTTAATAATTAAAGGACTATTAAAAATCACTAATAAACACTAGAATAGTTTAATTCAGAAGAAATATAAAATGGCTGATAATTTTCCAGTGGTCATGCATGGATGTGAGAGTTGGACTACAAAGAAAGCTGAGCACAGAAGAATTGATGCTTTTGAACTGTGGTATTGGAGAAGACTCTTGAGTCCCTTGGACTGCAAGGAGATCCAACCAGTCCATCCGAAAGGAGATCAGTCCTGGGTGTTCATTGGAAGGACTGATGTTGAAGCTGAAACTCCAATACTTTGGCCATCTGATACAAAGAGCTGACTCATTGGAAAAGACCCTGATGCTGGGAAAGATTGAGGACAGGAGGAGAAGGGGACGACAGAGGATGAGATGGTTGGATGGAATCACCGACTCAATGGACATAGGTTTGGGTGGACTCCGGGAGTTGGTGATGAACAGGGAGGCCTGGTGTGCTGCGGTTCATGGGGTCGCAGAGTCGGACACGACTGAGCGACTGAACTAAACTGATAATTTTTTTAACCTTATGAGAAATCAAAAAATATAAGAGACAATATTTATTTTTCCTTCTTCCTCCCACCAACCAAATTAGAAAAACTAAAAGAAGATAACACGGCAGGATGGGTGGGCAGCGAGCCAGGCATGCACACACTACTCAAGCTTACACCTGTAAAGGAATTCAGCCATGAATCGAGGACCTACGAAATGATTATGGCCTTTGACCCCATAAACCCACTCCTGGAAATAATCAGAAATGCAATCAACTGTAGGGACTTTCCCTGTAGCTCCACCATAGCCCTCCTGGCTTTCCCAAAAGGGGACACTTTTTTATTATGCCGACACACTCCTGGATCACTCCACCCCTCCCGACTCACTAAATCCCACTTGGGTTTCAGGTCTCACCTCAGACATGACTCAGCTGGGCTGCGGGCCTTTCCTGTGTCTCTCAGAAACCAGGGCACAGACCCTGTCATTACTCCACTTCCTCTCTCTCCCCAACAGACAAGAACAGAAGCCGTCACCCTTGTCTGGCTGTTCTCCCCTGGATCCTGCACACGATACCCTCAGCTAACTGAAAAGCACCAGAAAGGTAGCACGCTCTGTACCGATGTCAGCACTCCCTGGGGAGAATTCCAGTCTCCCAAGGGCTGCAGATGGCAGGCAGGACTTACCGACATGAAGTGGAACCTGAGGACGTTGTCGATCCCCAGCGCCTTCAGCTGCAGGATGACGGGGGCCAGGTTGCTCCGCTGCATCTCAGGGACAGTGGACTGAGGCAGCTGGTCAAACGCTTCCTCTGTGGATAGGAAATCAGAACTGTTGGGATCAAATGTCACAATCAAATGTGATCATTCTGCCAAAGAAACACTTCTCTCATTTTAACGAGGGGCTCTAGGAGTCTGAGCTCAGACTCATATAATACTGTGATAGAATGTTGCTTCCTATTTAGCAAAGACCCTTTTTCTTTTCAACTTTAGATAAATATATTTTAACAGTATGTCTTTATAAAAGTATGTCCTTTCACTTTAGAATGCTTTTTATAATGTGATTCTTGTTAGCAAAACATTAAAAGAACGCAACAACTGTTACTGGGGGTGCCCTGCTTCCACTCCCTCTGCTAGGGATGGAGCCAAGGAGCCAAGGACTATACATAAAAGCAAAGAACAATTTCAGGACAAATTACCAAATAAAACCAGAATATAACCAAAATCTCTCTAAAATATTAAAAAATGACCAAATCTCATGAAGACCAAAAACTGTCCAACTTTTTAAATCAAGCCAGGCACATACACTCCCAGAATCCAATGCTGCCTCAAACAGATTAATGAATGCTTACACACACCATCAGGAACAAAAGGTGACCTCGAACAGGAAAAGGCACCACAAGGTTCAGGAGGCCAAGACGGGAGGGGCTGGAGAGGGGGGAGGGAGGGAAAGAGACTCTGGGAAGCCTCTATAAAGAAGCTAGATAAAAAGGGTGAGGGAAAAAAACAGGGAGGAAGAGATTAAGCCCTTTTGTGTATATTCAGAAAGTCTATGGATCATTTAGAGAAGGATTATAGACAAAATCCTCCCACATCAGCCAACATTTTAACTGTGCACACCCTCCTTCACACAAAGGTGGCCAAATGGGATATTCCTTTCACATTTCAAGAGCGTTGGGGGGGTAGCCTTTTGGTAGGATAACCACATTTTCCAAGCACACTGAGATCAGATAAGAGGACAATCCTGATGAAGATGCTCACAGGAAGTAGGTGTTTCTTAAGAGTTCAAGGACACTTCAGTTAAGTTCAAGGACACTTGAGTCTACTGAGGACTCAAGTACACAAGGCACTGGGCCAAGGGCTGCAGGAGCTGTAGGCCAACAGCTTTTGAAACATTTCCGTGATTCAGAGGGGTCTGGGACCAAGATGAGGATCAGGCTAGGTCCCAGTGGAGGGTCCTCCCGAGAAGAAATGGAGGTTGAAGGGTGGAGGGAGGACAGCTGAGGGGAGAAGGGATTCAGGGCACTGACATCCGGGAGCGGAAGCCAGGGACGAGGTGGACCCACTGGGTAGAGGAAACAGCCCAGGGGAAGGGACCATAGGTATGAGAGGCAGGTGTGGGAAGACAGAAGGTAGATTCAAAACAGAGTAGTTCAGCAGGGGTGCAGTGCAGGGTCAGTGCCGGTGGAGAGCAGGAGCAGACAAGCCAGGAAATCCCGGAAGGATCTGGGAAACTGTTAAGGGTCAGAGGAGGTAGCGCCCTGCTCAGAGCTGTGATCTCTGGAAGAAGGTTGGCGGAGGAAACCTAGAGGCTGGATCTGCTGTACCCCATTACTGTCAGCTGGTCTCTCCTCGAACCTTACCTCCACTAAAGCTGCTCACACCCTTTACCCAAGTCCACTTGCCTATCTTTAGTCTAGACTGCTGTTTGATTTCACTGGAGCATGAGATGAGGCCAGCCATTTCCTCCTTAGAAGTAACTTTAGTTCCTCAGGTTAAATAAAGAATTACCATGTGACCCTGCCATTCTACTCCGAGCTATGTACCCAAAGAATTAAAAATACAAACTGAGGCACACGTACATGCTTGTTCATAGCAGCGCTACTCACAACAGCCCAAAGGCAGAAACAACCATCAACTGATAAATTGTGGTACCTTCATATGAAGGAATATTATTTGGCCACAAGAAGGAATAAAGTACTGATACACTGTAAATGAACCTGGAAGACATTATGTTGAATGAAAGAAACCAGACACAAAATGTCACATGATTTAATTTCTGTGAAATTTCCAAAACAAATACACTCATCCCTTGGTATCCACAGGAGACTGATTCCAGGACACCCTTCTCCCCCACTGCAGATACTATAATCTGAGGATGCTCAAGTCCCTTACAGAAAATGGCACAGTATTTGCATATAACCTACACACATCCTCTGAGTATTTAAATCATCTCTATACTTTCAGTACTTAATAGAATGTAAACGCTATAGGAACTGTTGCTGGTGTGTAGGTAACTTCAAGTATTGCTTTCTGAAACTTTCTGGAATTTTTTTTCCCAAATATTTTCAATCTGCAGTAGGTTGAATCTATGGATACAGAGGGCCACCTGACCATCCAAAATGACAACAAAGATTACTGGTTGTCAGAGGCTGGCAGCAGGGAAAAATGAAGAAGGAAATACTGTTTAACAGGTAAGGACTTTTACTTTAGAGTGATAAAGATGTTTCCTAACTAGATAAAGGTGGTGGCTATACACTGTGAAGATAATAAATGCCACTGAACTGTTCAAGTTAAAAGGGTTAATTTCATGTTATGTAAATTTCACCTCAATAAAAAATCATTTAAGCTTCCTGAAACTTCCTCTTCCCCATATTTCAGTTCCCCTTTGAAACTCGCTTTCCTCTTTCTATTTCCATTATTCCCTCTTAATACCTTCAGTGGAAGAACCTTACCTCTCTGGCTTCAGGTTGTGCATTCTCCCTCCCTTCCATGAATCCTTCTTACCCTGTTCCTCCCCTCCCAGTACTAGTACATTCCACTTCCTCTGCTTGCTTGATGAAATCTAAACCCCCTGCTATCCCCTCACCTGGATTAACTACTGAGTTGCCGGTAAGATCAGGCTCATTATGGAATGTGAAGCCTTCCCCAGTAGGAATAACTCCTTGCTGTCTGCTTCCAAGGTTCATTCAGTTATGGCAACTCTATCACACCACAATGTGCTAATCTGTTCATGAGTCTGCCTCCACCACCAGGCTGCCAGCCATGTGGCCTCAGACCATGTCTCAACTGGCTTTAGATTTCCATGCCTGGCATAGAGCAGGTGCTCTGTAAACATCTTCGAAAAAAAATAAATGATGTCAAGGACTGAACAAGGATGATGGTAATCCGAAAGGAAAGGAGAAATAAGAGGTAAAACCCCTGGATCTGGTTAAGTGACTGTAGAGGGATATTAGATAGAGGAGGGGATTAAAAATGATTTGAGATAACTGAGAGAAACCTTGACACATCACCCACAGAAGAGAGGTACAATGAAGTAAAGAGCAGCTCTGGAGACCTCATTTTCTGTAGATAAGACTGCTGTTTAGTTGAAGAGCAAACACCTTAAGGGCTAAGACTGTCTTCATTGTAATTTCATGTTGCTCCTTCAAAGTCAAGCAGGGAGCAGGAGCTGACCAACTGCTATCAACAAGTCTCAAGAGAGACCCTGCTGGTTTGGCTCTGCAAAGGAGCTCTGAACCAGAGGTAAAGATGGAACCCACTGTGGGGGTCCACAGGATTCAAGGATCCCAGAACAAAAAATAATGCCACATGATGCTAAGAGAATGTTAAGAAAGACAGAACAAGGGTCCAAGCTACATGTCACATGGCTGCTGACAGGCCAAGGCCCAGACTAGGTTAGAAAAGCGGTGGCAAATAATCGGTAATTCACGGGACTTCAATGGTGGTCCAGTGGCTAAGACGCCTCACTCCCAATGCATGGGGCCCCGGGGTGCCATCCCCTGGTCGGGGAACTAGATCCTACATGTCCCAACTGAGAGTTCATACACTGCAACTAAAGATTCTGCAGGCCACAACTAAGACTCCGCGCTGACAATAAATAAATATATTTTAAAACTGGTCTAGCTTTGGCCACTGAGGAACAGTAGCAAAGAAAGGCCATGTCTGGAGTGAGGAAGGTGGTGGGGTCAGACTACAGAAGGCCTTGGGAGGAAGATCTGCTTATGAGGCAGAGATGCCTGTAATATTCTCTGATGCCCAGGCTGACGAGGAGAAAGGCAATACCCCTCAAAGAGAAAAAAGCCACACCTACCTGTATAAAGGCGGTAACATTTCCCGGAGCGGCTGCGGCCACCACGTCCTGCTCGCTGGTTGGCTGACGCCTGGGACACTGGGACCACCACCAAGCACTCGATAGCTGTCCTGGGGTTGTAGGCCCGGAGCTTCACGAAGCCACAGTCAATCACGTACACGATCCCGCTGATTGTGATAGAGGTTTCTGCGACATTAGTGGCCACGATCACCTAGGTCCCCACAGGAAGGAGAGTCAGGATGGAAGTGTTTTGGTGTCTTCACTCTGAATAAACTAGTCAATGTCCTCAAAGATGTCAAGATATCTTCAATAGTGTAGAATCTGTGAGAGGCAGTGAGGTATCCTGGATGGACGAGGATGACTTTTAGGCTCAGGGTGCCTCGGGTTTCAATTCTCCCTAAGTTTGGGACCTTGGACAAGTTCCTTAACCTCCTGAGCATGTTTGCTTGTTTCCGTAATAAAATGTACCCTCTCCCAGGGTTCTTCAGAGGATTAAATGTGAAACATACATGAAATCATTATTAGAGCCTAGTACTTGGCTCAGAGCAAATATTCAACAAACATTAGTTTTTACCTTTTGTATGACTCAAGTGATGCACATCACCATCTGTGCCTGTCATTTACTCATGTTCTAACTGCTTTCTGCAGGTCTGCAGTTTGCCAGCCACGCTTCAAGGTGCTAGGAATGGACAGTGGACAACAGTCCACATTCCAGTGTGAATGTTTGGGTGCAGAAATAATGCACATAAGACAGTGACGAACACCAGGAGGAAAACACAGGAGGGAATACTCTAGCATTATGTAGGTTCAATGTACACATCATGTTATAACATGTTAATAATGGAGCATGCTTACTTCAGGTTAGATGGCCAGGGAAAGCCTCTCTAAAAGATGATTTTAGGCTGAGACCTGAGTAACAGGCAGCAACCGGCCCTACAGAGATCCAGGAAGAGGAAGGAGAAACAGCCGGTGCCGCCACAGACCAGGATAATTAGATAAAGATGAGGTTAGGAGGGATGCCGGGACCCGATCATGCACGGTCGCTGGGCCACAGGAGGGGTTTGCATTTTATTCCAAGCACGCTGAGTGCTGCCCCTGGAGGGTAGGAAGCAGCAGGAGACATATAAATCGCATTTGCAACTTCGGTCGGGCACTTTTACTCGATCATTTTACAAAAACCTCCCTACTATTTTTATGTAGCAGAGTCAGGATTTTACGCTATAAAACCATCTATCTAAAAGTTACTATTATTCATGTTTTACAGCTGAGAAAACCAGGCCTCGGGGCTGAGTAACTCATCCCAGTGTACAGGGTAACCCAGATCTCCTGACTGGATGGCTACAGTTCACGTTTGACTGGACAGACTTGAGCAGCTCCATCCCAATGGCCAGGGTGCCCTCTTAAAAGTGACCTGAAGCTGGGAGTGGATCCTCCGACCAGCCGTCCCTCACCTACTGTGTTCTCTGCCACCTGCTGAGAAACAGCTGCTCTAAGGCAACTAAGTTCTGTACCTTCCTCACTGGATGAAGGGCAAGCAGAGCAGGGCCCAGGCAGGTGACAGACAGGAAACAGACTGGCTGCCCACCGGCTCCTTTAAACCAGGGCTTCTCCCCACGCCCTTCCCCACCCCAATTTCAAGGCTAGGTATTTTTAAGCCACACCTTGAATTAACTGACTTAAATTTGGCTCCATAGGCAAACTGATTTTTCAAACAGATGGCTGAGAAACCATTTTATAGTAGCTAATCTACTGTTTCTGACTGATCACAATTCATCAAGACAATCCTTTAAACCAAGATACTGTTGTGTGATAGGGAAAGAAAAGAAGAAAGAAAAGTCACCTCCTCTGATAATTACTAAACTTTCTGTGAGGCAGGCTGAGAAATCTTTGCAACTCATTATCTATTGTGTGCTTTTACCCTTGTTTATGTTTTTGGGGGGATTCTGGCTATGCAACTTGACCGAAATTAGTTTCCCAACCAGGGATTGAACCCAGGCCCTCAGCAGTGGAAGAGAAGAGTACTAACCGAGTAGAGTACTAACCACCGGACTACCTGGGAATTTCTTCCTGTATGCTTTCAGCTCTGCTGCACAGAAATACAGACCTTAAGTTCTTTAAAATACCTTCCTATTTAGCATGTTCTATTTCGAAGTAAAATAAACCTTTCCAATAGAGGGCAAGGGGGCACCAACAGAATTACAGATGGCTGCATACGCCCTTGGTCCCTAGGTTAGTCTCACCTTTCTGACACTGCGTGACACCCTTTCAAACACTTTCATTTGCTCAAAGGAGGGCAGTCCTGCATACATGGGGAGAATCCGGAGGTGTCTCTTCATCCCAGTCTGACCCAGCGCTCGAGCCTGCTCGATCAGCATTGACACAACAGTTTCCACCTCTTCCTAAAATCGAGATGGGGACCAAAGAAACCGAGGTCAGACTGAAGCGTGTCATTTTATATGACTGCAAGAAAATGTAGGCTGGGGTCAGGACTATAAATCCAGTCAGATGTGTGACTGTCAGAGTCATCACACTCCACAGTGGGGTGGTATTTAATCAAATGCAACCAAACAATGGAGCCAATGGGGTGAAAAGTCATGACTACCGATTAATTACTCACGTCCGCACTACCTGCAGTCAATAGAAGAATTCCTGATGCACCAAAACGACTATTTTACTGAGTTGTTTTTTTTTTTAATACACTGCAGCAAACCGTGTGGCATACACATGGACAAGCTGTGGCATACAAACTCGCTGTAAGCCTGTGCCAGAAAAGGTTACTGAACAATGGAAAAAGCTTGACAGTGGAAATGATTTCAACTAGAGGGTAGTTCTGAACAGAGCTACAACCCCAGTGAGCCTTTAGGCCTGTCTGGTGGTTCTTCCAGTGGTGTGCCAATCTGTGCCCTCCAGGGTGAGCTGCAAAGGCGTCACTGGGAAACAGGCGCGGCAGTTGACACAGAGGCGCAGCATGTGCCTCGTGCAGGATTCAATCCTGGCATCAAAACGGTCCACTGGCTTAGCTCTCGGATTTACTCTGGAATCAGCTGATAAATTTAAAATGTTGGGCAGACAGAACAGGCAGGAGCTAATGATTCTCTGGCAACTGAGTCAACAGATGAATGACATCAAACTGAACAATTTTTTTATGCAATCAAGTAACCACAAAGAAAATAAAACATGAGCTCGATGGCTAAGTAATGTAACAGGCCTCTGTATACATTTTGGTGCTGCTTTTTTTAAAGATTTTTTTTTTCTTTAATTTTTATTGTAGTGTAGTTGCATTTGGTACTGCCTTAACGTGTCTGTTCGCTAGTGGAAAAAAGTTTCGATGGAATTACCTGACCAGTGAGAAATGCTAATATGTCTCCATCTCCCTCAGTCTGGTGAATTTTCATCACAGTTTCTACGGTTGATTTGATGTAATCTGGAACAGGACTGAAAAGATGTAGGAGATAAATTCATCACCAGAATATGCTCATTAATTACAGATCAATTACCTTAGTAATCTGCCAGCAAAGCCTTGTGAAAGTTAGTTTGCACCTGCCCAGCAGATAAACGGCATATGAATAATGAAAATAAACGTTCTTTTTTTTTTTTAATGCAGAATTCAAATACAATCCATAATTACACGTAAACTACTATTTTTGGCTTTATTTGCAGAGACAGAAAAGCAATAAAGCCCATGCAAACCAATGTCCTATCTTTAGCATGCAAAGATTCCCAGCCAGGAAAAGTGGGTCTCTTGTCCCAGTGCTGAATTCCACATTCTTTCCATTTCCCCAGGGCTTCCCTGGTGGCTCAGAGGTTAAAGCGTCTGCCTCCAATGCAGGAGACTGGGGTTCAATCCCTGGGTCAGGAAGATCCCCTGGAGAAGGAAATGGTAACCCACTCCAGTATTCTTGGGAGCAGATGGAGCGCACGGGTGCCTGCCCCTCTAAAATGACTCAGAAGTCAGGCCCACAACTCTCTGGATTTATCTGCCTCTGACTCAGGCTCCCAGTCTTCCTCTGCACAGTGAAAAGGAGTAGGAATTAGGATGACCCTTTCCTGTTCAAAGAGGCTCCTCCCGATAACGTCAGCCAGGCCCTCCTGCTAAGCTGTAGAGGGCTGAGAACCAAATGATTCAAATCACCAATACCACCCAAGCTGACAGTCTTGAAAAGCCCAGTTCGGACCGTTCTACAGCCCTCCTCCCTGCAACCTTGTTCCCATTTTGCTCTTTGCAGCTGAGCCAGGGACCACAGAGTCACAGAAACCTGCACATCTGGAAGGAGACTTGAAATTCTGCAGCGATACTGAGGGAGGGTTCCAGAACATCCCATCAGTGACAAACATGCCCTTCCTCAGCAGCCTGGCGCCCTGTCCTAGAAGCTGCAAGCAGACGCAGCTGCTTCTCAGCCCACCGAACAGACCTCATTTTCCAATCACTCTCACTAAAAATGCAAGGACTGTCAAACCTCTGTAGATAAAAGATGTCCACTGGAAACGTTCGCCCTTCCACTGTAAGGATCACACACGTATCCCTGGCTGGGTCACTGGTGTCATTGTGATTAAAGAAATCCCGAAATTTCTAAAAGAAATTGAAAAAAAATTCTTCATTGCTCAAATTTTAAAAAAAAGGTTCATAGTAATTCACAGAAAGAATGAAAATAATATAAAACTGGCAGAGCAAGGTGTAGGGACTGGCTATATGTAATACAGGCTAAGGATAACAAAATAGTAGTAGTAGGGAAGTCGCTCAGTTGTGTCCGACTCTTTGCAACCCCGTGGACTGTAGTCTACCAGGCTCCAGGATAACAAAATAATTATTCAAAAAAATCATATTTTTATTCTTATGATTTGGGGGAGTCACATTTCAATGGCAGACTCTATTGAAGATTTGACAGAAATGATCAAGGTTAAATTTCCAAAGTGCGTTCAGCTGTGAACCTAAGTCAACACGCAGCAGAGGGATTATTGATCTTACCCCCCGCCCCGGCCCCTGGCCCCCAGCCCCCATACAGCATTTAACCACAGACTAGGTCAGAAGGTGTAACTCAAGTTAAAGGTGGATTACATCAGGCTGACGTGTACTTCTCATCTGGAAAGCACAGCTCTGACCACACACGTGATCACTGTATAAAGGAAACCTGTACATCTGTGAATGGCAGGAAGTTCCTGGAAGTGCAGTCACAGATCTACAGGTCCTGCGTTTACAGGACAGAGTCCTCTCCCTCTCTATATGCCCCTAAGGAGGCAGCACAACACTCTGTATGGGCAGGTCCCACGCTCCCACAGGACCTCGTTGAGGGAAGTGGCTCTTGGCAATTCCAGCCACAGAGGTGGCCACATTTCCTTCAATGGCACTTGATCCCCAGGCCTGCGGTCTCTACACAGGCCTGGTGGGAGAGTTCCTGACCTTCCCGGTCCCCTGAGGCCTGGCCACGTGCTGCTTTCTCCTCTCCTAGGAGGCCCAACCATGGGATCACCAGGCCCGTCTTCTTTCCTTCCCAGGTATCTCCCCTAAACACGCCCACGTCTGTTCCTGGAAACCAGGATCCAGCGGTGCCCTGAGAACCTGAATCGAGTACAACGTGAAAAGGCCTGGAGGAGCACTTCTAGAAGAGTCGACTAGATTGAACTCCAAAATACCTGCATGCTACATGTCAACCTCCACGTCTGAAAAGAGTAAATTCAGACATAAAAGAACAAGCCTCAAGCCAAGAGACTACTGTGCTGCGCCATGAAGACCCACACAGCTCCACCCTTCTTTCAAGTAAACTCCCTGCGAGTGACTTCAGCCTTCCTGTGTCCTATGGTATGCAAAGCACGGGCATGCTACAAGTGATGCACAACAAGGGAGAAGGCACTGCTCCCCTCTCCCCCAAACAGTGAATAAGCCAGGGAAGAAGGTGTGCAAAAACCAATCAACATAAACCGAGCCTCAGTGACGGGATGATCAGAAAAGAGCTGTGCGTTACAGTCAGGGGAGGAGAGGGCCCGCAGTGACGCGGTGCAGGCAGGGGGTCCTGGAGTGGCCGATCTCCTGGCTAAGCCTGGAAGGATGAGCAGGGCTATTACTGGTTGGGAAGGAGAAGAGGCGCACCCCTTCCAAGGATGACAGCAGAGATGTAAAGATAGAGAGCTACTCTTTCAAGAAATAAAACTCAGCATTAACTGAGAAGGCACAAGATTTTTGTCCTTTAGATCTTTATCTTTTATCTGTATTCGGAAGTATTAAACAATATATACACAGAAAATTAAAGGCTAGAAAGCAAATAAACATAGTGTCAACAGTGTCTGCATCTTGAGGCAGAATGAAGGACCAGGAGGAGTGAAATGAGTCCAACCCACCAGGAAAAGAAGAGTTGAGAGTCAGGTTTGAAAGCCAGGGATCACGCTGACACAGACACACACAAAGTGAGTGCGAGGAAGAGGCTCGTCTGTGGCACGGAGCACAAATGGCGTGGACGTCCGCGGGATTGCTCCCCTGCTCACCCGCTTTCTTCTCGGCTAGTGGCTCTGATCTGGCCCACAGGAGTGGACCCCCAGTAGCCATGCCAATACGGCCTGCCCACCTTTGGCCCATAGAGAATGGTTCCAAGTGGGTACCTGACTACAATGGACCCCAAATTCCTTCTCGAAGAATCTGGAAAGATAAAAATTATTCTCTCTTCAAGCATCTGGACTGTGACCAAAAAACCGTGCGATGGGTCAGTGATGATGTTTTCTGCCAGGTGAATGGAAGCCAATAAAAGAAAAAAAAAATACTGTGTGATACAATGGTCCATAAATACTTCATAATTATACTCAGTCACATTCTAATTAAGTGCTGACTTAATTAGGTTGATATTAAGAAACAGCTAAACTAATAATGAAGGTGACTGCTTGATCAGCCCATCCAGCTCCCCTGGCCTGTGCCTCCCAGCCGCAGTCACTGGGTGTCTTCAGCTGCAGCTTGGGCCACCCCAGGCCCTGAGCGAAACCAGAGCAGGTGGCATCAGTCCCTCCAGGCAGTGGAGTTAGGAATGAGTCTGCTGCCCACAGACTCACAGCCGGGAGACAAGGGAGGCGTTCCAGCATCCCTGGGCCCCCAGGTGAAAATACTACCTGAGTCACGCCCCCCATTCACCACTCACACACTCCTCCTCCCTTGTCCACTTCAGCCCATTCCTCCCTCTTCTTCGCTCTTACTCTCACCTGGGAACTCACGCTCCATATCCCACATGCATCCACACCCACCCAGGTCTCCCTTCATGCACACACACACCCCTCCTCACTGCTCCTCATTCACCAGGCCAGAAAGGGATGAAGAAATCAATGACCCGGGTCCACGCAAAACTCCGCTGAAAGTTGCTGACATCTGGCAACCCTTGCATCCTAGCACACCCAAGGCTGACACAACTCCTACATTCCACCCTCCCACCTAAAAATATCACTCCCAGGAAGTGCATCACTAACAACTATGGCAGGCGGGATGGAAAAAAGCTATGTTTTTCCATCCCCGTGCCACATTAAAGACAACAAAAGGCAACTGTAAGCAATAAATATTACTGATGATTCAAAGACTTGGACATTAAAAGACTTTAACCACAATAAAAACTATTGGAAACAATTTCAAAAAGGGGGTCGTGGTAAAGATAAGAGGTAAAATGCAGATGATGTTCTGGACAACTCAGTCATGGAAGAGGTTGACAGGAGATGAGGTTAAAATAGCATTCCATCAGGGATCACAGGTGAAGGGCATAAAAATTCATTAAAGAGGGTAACAGAGAGCTTTAACCCCCAAGTTATGGTGAGCAGACCTAAGATAACAGACTCCTACACTGCGAGAAGGTCCAAGAAACCTGTCAGGGAGCATGCAGACCTCTCGCAGCCAGGCTGACTTTTTTCTCCCTCCAAGTTGTTCTGCATCCCGGAAGCCACTCAGAGACCAGGAGAGAGGCCCTTTTCATCTCAGCTGGATTATGGAACTGGCCTCCTGACTGTGATCACCACATCTGTTTGTGTCTCTTCTATACAGCACCAAAGTAATCTTTCTAGAACTCAAATATGGGACTTCCTTGGTGGTCCAGTGGTTAAGAACCCACCTTTCAATGCAGGGCACGGCGGTCAACCCCTCGTCTAAGATCCCACCTGCCACAGAGCAACTGAGCCCATGCACTGCAGCTACTGAAGTCTGCACACCTGGAGCCAGTGGCTCACAAGAGAAGCCACTGCAGCGAGAAGCCCACAGACCACAGCTGAACAGCAGCCACCGCTGCTAGAGTAGCTAGAGAAGCCTGCACGCAGCAGCAGAGACCCAGCTCGGCCAAAACAGAACCCACACACGTGATCAAATCACTGCCAAGCCTCATACATGCGAGGGCAACTGACCAGGTGGAAGGGTGGAGTTCAGGTGGCCTGTGGGGTGGCCCCATCATCTGACCCCTACCAGCATCTCCCGACCCCTACCAGCATCTCCCATTTGAATTTCCCATTGCTTTCCACACAATCAAAATTCATTCAACCCACAGTCCCTACTCTGTGCCGGACACTGTCTCAGATGAAGGGATAAAACAGAGTAAGACAGTCAAAGTCCCAGTCTTCACAGTGTTTACATTTTAGTGATGGGAGACATACAATCAACAAACACCCGGATATGCACATGATGTTAGCAAAGGAGAAGGACTAAACAGAAACGAGGAGGAGAGCCAGAGAATGAACAGCGACAGGGGCTCAGTTGTAGACAGTGGTCTGGGAAGGCTCTCTGGGTGCTAATACCTGACCAAGACTGGAAGGAGATGAGTACAAGGCCACGAGAACATGTGAAGCAAAATGGTCTAAAATGAGGGCTTCCCCACCAAAAGCAGAAGCATGCTCAGACTTATCTGAGGAAAAGCAAGGTGAGGCTAGAGCGTAAGCAGCACTGGAGAAACTAAAGGAGACAGTCAAAGGGGAGACTGCAGGCAGGGGGACAGATCACCCCCCGCAGGTGCTGCAAGCGAGATACGGCTCCCACCTTACACTTGACTCACAGCCCTGTGAACGCGTGTTTCAGGCCCCCGTGGTTCTTTGCATGCCTAGGACTCCCTTCCCCACCCCACAAATCTAGCAGACTTGTGCACATGTTTCCAACCTAGGTGGGATGTCTCTCTTCCGTGAAAGCTTCTGGACACCCTCCAGCTGGCTAGAGAGAAAGCAGCCCCTCCCTGGCTGTCTCAGCACCTGGAACACACTGAACGGCAAACACCTATTTATGTGTCTGCTTCCCTGACCAGGCAGCGAGTGTATGAATCGCCTGCAGCCAGCACTGCGCTTCTGTGCTGTGTGTGTGTGAGCTGCATGCGTGTGGTCTGCACGTGCATACACAGCAAGTGGCCAAAATTATGTGTTGAGCTGAACTGCTGTTTGAACTAAAATATTAGTCATTAAGAGAGAAAAATAAGGGGGAGGGGGTTGAGGGAGGGACAGAGTGGGAGGTTGGGGTTAGCAGATGTTAGCATTTATATAGAATAAACAAGGTCCTACTGTTTAACATGGAGAACTATATTCAGAATTCTGTAATAAACCATATGGAAAGGAATATTTAAAAAGTGTGTGTGTGTGAATATATACACACACACATATACCTGAATCACTTTGCTGTATAGCAGAAATTTACACAACACTGTAAATCAACTTATATCAATAAAAAATTTTTTAATAGTAAAAACTAATGTAAACTTAGACATAAAAAATTATACTGTGAAAATTACTATATGTACAGGGAAAACTTTAACTGTATCCCCCAAATCTAAATATAAATGCTAAAGTCATAAATTCAAGAAGTATAGCCTCCTACTGAAAAGAGTAATAAAAAGAAGCTGCCTGTGTGGGGGAAAATAAAGCATGTAGAGAAACAAAGCAATAGGTAATTATGAACTCAATTAATTACAGGCTATTTCCACCCACGAGCTGAAAAGGAATCTCCTCTGATGACATGGAATCTAGGACATCAGATGGCCCCATAAGGAAGGCAGGCCATCCTGCCGAAGATAAGCTCCAGCTGCAGGCAGCTTCCCAAGGACATGACCAACAATCCCCATGCTGACCGGGGACAGAGGGCGACAGTGGAAATGCTCCTACCTCTGCATCCAAAGTGGCTGAAGCCACAATCAGTCGAAGATCCCCTCGCTTCTTCTGAATCTAAAAAAGAAGGCGTGCGGAAAAACAATGCTATCAATGTTATCAAGGATAACACCGTGACACAGATGAGATAATCTGATATCTGAAATTTATTACAAAATAATCCAGTGTGTGGAAGGCGATGGGGAGTGGGGAGGAGCTTAAAGATGAAACAAGACTGACCACAAATTGGTAACAGTTGAGTAACAGGTGAAAAGACAGTTCATTATACTATTCTTTCTAATTGTGTTATAAAAATTTTCCAAAGCAAAAATATTAAAAAAGAAAAAAGAAAGTATAATGGACCTTTAAGACACAAATTTGAATTTACCAAGAGTAAAACCATTTTTTTCCCTGACACCTGGGTCTCTGAATAGTTAGAATCTGTGTATATGTACTTGAGTGCATGTGAAAGTATGAAAAACCAAATAATAAATAATAACACAAGACAGAAATATAGATAAAAGACATTAAAAGTAATTGTGTTATAAAAATTTTCCAAAGCAAAAATATTAAAAAAGAAAAAAGAAAGTATAATGGACCTTTAAGACACAAATTTGAATTTACCAAGAGTAAAACCATTTTTTTCCCTGACACCTGGGTCTCTGAATAGTTAGAATCTGTGTATATGTACTTGAGTGCATGTGAAAGTATGAAAAACCAAATAATAAATAATAACACAAAGACAGAAATATAGATAAAAGACATTAAAAGTTATTCAAAGAAAGATGACCAATGGTCATAGGAAAAATGATCAAATAAATTAAAGTTTAAAAAGAGTAACAATGAGATTATTGTTTCATCCATCACATTCGCAAGCATTTATTTTCAGAGTTGGCAAAGATTCAGTGAAATAAGCCCCCTTATTATACCATTCCTGAGAAGGTAATAACAGAGTGGGATAATTTCTCACAAGTACCAGAAAGTTTAAACCTCTGGCCAAGAAATAAATTAGTAATGAAAACAACGGCGGCGGCAGCCAGCATATAGTAAGCTATGTGCTATGCCCAGGTCTCTGCATACAGTTGTGTAGCACGTGCATTGCACTAAGAGGCTAGGGGCCTCTAAAATCCAACCCACCCTCCCCTCACTCAGCTGAAGACATCCTCCCAATGGGAAAGGCACCTCACACTCTATTTATGGCCCTGTGTCAGGCACCATCCTAAACAGTTTATATTATCTAAGTTTCACAACAAATGATGTTATAGAGCAGCTCTAAGAGAATGCTTAAAGGTTCTGCCCACTGCCGTAGCCACTAGCTGCATGTGGCCAGAGAGTTCTTGAAATACAGTCAGTGGGACTAAAGAAATGAATTTTTTTTTTTTTATTCTGTTTCAACTACTTTAAATCTAAAGTGGCTAGAGGCTATCAGATAGGAAAGTAAAGCAGGACAAAGAAAAGGAAAACTTGGTATCAGCCCCATCTGAGCGATGAGCAAATTCAGCAGAGTCAGAATTGAACCCAGGTAATCTGACCCAGAATTCAGGCTTTAATCACCCTGCTCTAGACTCTGGGGATCAGAAATTTCCCTTAAGAAAACAACCAGAAAATACAGGACGAGAGAAGAAGATGGAAGTAAGGTTGAAACAAAACTGGCCATGGGTTATAACTGTTGAAACCAGGTTTGGGGCACATGGGGGTCATTAAACCCTTCTCTCTACTCTGGGATATGCTTGAAATCTATAATAAAAAGCAAAAGACAGAAAAGAAACAGAAATCCAACAGATTTAACTACAAGGGTGCTTCCTGCAACATTATTTAAAATATTTCAAATCTGGAAGCCATATAAATGCCTAGCTGTAATGGAGGTGTCAAATACTTTATGGAGGAGACATACAGCCATTAAAAATGTCTTAGAGATTTTATAATGACCGAGGAAAATGATCCTTATGCAACGCTAAGAGAATTATGCAAGATACAAGCGAGCACAATAAC
This sequence comes from Madoqua kirkii, assembly GCA_006408675.1. Taxonomy (NCBI): domain Eukaryota; kingdom Metazoa; phylum Chordata; class Mammalia; order Artiodactyla; family Bovidae; genus Madoqua; species Madoqua kirkii. Next base: position 54,009 of record SJYC01048885.1, on the reverse strand, counting down.
CTAATCCCCACTGGGCCAAAACAGGTGCATAAATACACACATAAACAGACACACAAAGGAGAAAGAAGAGAAGGACACATTCCAAAATTCTAATGGTAACTATCTCTGCATGAGTAGGGTGATCAACAATTTCCATTTCTTTCCTCTGCATTTTGCTGAATTTTCTAAACTGCTACAATGACTTTACTGATCAAACAACAAACAAAAACACAAAACCAGAAGTCTGGCAGTAAAGCTATATACCTTTTTCAGCAGACCAATGGCAATGTCGGTGTACAAGGTCCTCTCGTGAGCTTCATCCAGCATGATGGCACTGGAATCAGAGGGACAATCTCAGTGGGCATTAAACCAACTACCACACAAGCCCACCCAGACATTAAAGGGACTGCTGGGGATTTAGCCCCCATCCAATCACCTTGCAGCAAAAAGTAACACCAAGTGCCTCCTCTTTAACAAGGCAGTAACTCTAAAGCTAATAAAAATGGCCACATCAACTTTTCTTGGTAAAGAAAATGCTGTTATTTATTGCTACTACCACCAATGCTGGATGCCAACAGAATCTAATACGATTTTAAATTTCAATATAACATATAGCCCCACAGAGCACATAAAAACTGAGATAAGGCCCAACCACCCAAAGACTAAAAATGTGCATAAAACAGCACGAAGAGGCACATGGTCATGGCTATGCCACATATGTACCAGGGAGTCAAATACGACATCCTTCCCCAGGATACACAGAGCCCGAGTGGGATCATTTTGTACAGTGAGCGATGGACAGGGACCCACAAGGAGACAGAAAATGTGAATGATTATTTGGGCTCTGCACGTTACATTCAACAATCGCTGCCCAGTTCTGTGTTGTGCCTCTGTAGTTACCCTCCAGCAAGATAAAAACAAGTCAACAGATAGTTCAAATAATGACAGGGATTTTAATGAGCCAGTTTTGACCCCATATATTCTGAAAATAACATCAAAGGTCGCAACAGCCAAAGGAAGGAAAGAAGCTTTGGGAGAACTGAGTGTGGTCACGAATCCCAGCTATTAAAACAACTTCTCCTCAATCTACTTGTGTATTTTTGAAACTGTAGGAAACTTATCACATGAAAAATATACTTACCTGTATTTTGTTAATAATGGATCAACCATCATTTCCCTGACCAGCATTCCATCAGTCAGAAACTAAAACACAGAAACACAAAGGTTTAGAAATGATTCATTTACACTGTATATTCATGATTTTTCTTCAAAGAGTTCAAGTTCAACTAAACACATTCAACCTCAACACCAGTGTGTGTATAAGACAATTCCCACTAAGGACTGGGAGAAAATACCCCCAAATTTTGATTATCAAGTAACAGAATGGTTTCCAAACAAGATATTGAACACAGGACTCTCAGTAAGAGCTGGCAACTCTATTAGCAAATTTTACCTGCATTTGCTCTGTGAGTTTTGACTAAGCCCCATTTCCTCTCAGCCTGGACCATGGGTACTGTTATGAACAGACAGTGCAAACCTGGGTCTGCCCAGGGGGATGCCACTGAGTCAGAGATCACGCTTCCTACAATGTCCCAAGGACCACAGACTTGCAGCTCTTGAGGTTATTAACCTCAAATTCAATTGCTATTATTTTAGGAAGGCTGACTAGGGCTGTGGTTAGGAACACAAGCCATCGCATCCGGCAGCTAGGTCAGATCTCTGCTCTTCCTCTTACTAGCTGCGTAAACACTGGGCAACTTACTTACCCTCTCTGAGCCCAACTCCTCATTTGTAAAATGGAGAAAATAAAAGTATCTGTCTCACAGGATCACTGTGAGAATTAAGTGAGAGAGTACAGTGCACATGTACAGGGCTTAGCAAGGGCCCCAGCACACAGAGAGAGCTCAAGAATGGCAGTTATTAATATTACCGTTAAGGATGAAGGAGTGTTTATGAATATGCCTTAAAAATACGCAGTTAACAACTAGATGCTGTTATTCTCACCCCAAAACAAGTCAGTCTTTAACAAAGCTAAACATTTCCCTCACAGGCTATATCTTAGTACTCTTTCTTTTTGTTTCGTTTTTCAAAGCCTATTTTTCTTGGACCTGGTGCGAGCCACCACTCACACACAGGAGTGCAAGTGAGAAGGGGCCACCAGTGACAGCCCACAGTCGGGGACTGAGCGCCTGGAAACCTACCAAACGGAACACGGAACTTTTCAAAAAAGACTCTCTCGAAAGAGTCATTTGATTATGTAATTCACTAAAAGATATCCAAAAATTAGCTAGTGCAAATGTATTTGGTGGTACAGAAGAATAAGTTCCTTACCCAGCAAAATGAATGTCAAAAGTAAGAAAATACAGACATTTAGAAAACAAGGTCCACATTTTTACAAATTACTGCTTGTAGACCATCTATTTTCAATTCCTCTGCAGCAACCTGAGATAACTGAGATTCTAATAACCAATGTTTATTTCATCAAACCATTTTCAAGTTTTTTATTACTGAAGTATAGCTGATATACAATATTATATAAGTCACAGGGGTACAACATAGGGATTCATAAGTTTTAAAGGTTATGCTCCAGTTATAGGTATTATAAAATACTGGCCACAGTCCCCATTTCGTACAACGTATCCTTGTAGCTTATTTCCTACACTGTAGTGTGTAGCCCCTAGTCTCCTATCCCTGTATTACCCCTCCCTCTTTCCTCTCTCCACTGGTAACCACGGATTTGTTCTCTGTATCTGTGAGTCTGCTTCTTTTTTTGCTGTATTCACTAGTTCATTGTATTTTTTTAGATTCCATACATAGGTGATATTATGTTGTATTTGTTTTTCTCCATCAAAGCGTTTTCATTCACTGTTTCCAGCACTATCTGAGGAGACTTTGATTCGCACAGAGGTAGGCAATAGACACTGCTGAGCTGACTGTACCCTGATTCTATGGTGCTAATTATTTTAATAGTAGCAACGAGGTCAAAGAACACACATAAAATCCATTATCATGTGAAAATGGCCCAGCACTAATTAGCACAAATGACATTTGTGAATTCTACACTTTATCAATTTATACTGTTTGTCCCTCTTTTTAAGTCTTTTATAGGTAAGTTTCTATATTTAGACAGCTACGTGGATTGGTGAGGAAAAACAATAAGACACACATGAGAAAGGACGGCTCTGAGCTCTGGTTCCACCACCTATAGGCACAATGTCAGGCAGGCCACTCAACCTCCCAGGTCCTCAGCCTCTTCACCTGAAGAACCAAGGGCGTAACTCTACTTCCGAAGTCCTTTCTGGGCTAAGACGTGAGGACACAGAAGAGTCTGCGCCTCCCAACACGCTGACCTCCCTGAGGGCCAGGATGCTCTCATCCACTTTCTGCCATGGCATTAGCGGCTTCGTCAGCAGCAACGACCGCGCGTTTTCACCTCCCCCCACGTAATCTTCTTCCTTATTTACAGAAGGAAAGCAGCTGTGAACCTCACCTTAATTCTCGTGGCCAGCGGGTTGGTGCAGTCATCAAAGCGGATGCAGTAGCCCACCTCGTGGCCCAGCACCGCACCCCTTTCCTCAGCCACTCTCCCTGCAACCTTTGGGAAGAAAGATCATGCTGAAAATAGAGACACAGGAATTACTGCCCAGGGCACATACTATGGAAAAGCTAAAGGTCACTTATTTTTTATGCTGAACACAGTGGAAAATGAAAAGAGAAGGGGCAGGTTAGCAGAGAGCTAGTGTGATCATCTTTACAATGACCAACTTTACGTTGACTTGAGGCAACTTATAAGAACAGTAAGTATGGAATAAAAATAGAATCATGTAAAAAGGTTACAGATCAGGATCAAAGAAATTATAGATAAAATTCAAAAAGTCAAAGCCAATGAGAAAAATTTTTAAACACAGATATGCCAAAGTTATTTGAGCCACAAATTCAGCTCTAGATTTCCTGGTGGCTGAAGCAAAAAGGGAAAAAGAGGATATTTCAAGATTTATCCTTTTCCTAAAACTTTCTTTAGCATTCCAACTAGGGACAAATTTCCACGTCTTCATGCCTTGAATTAAAACAACTTCCACTGGGCCACGAAGGCAAAAGAACAAGAAGGACCAAATTCAACACTTAGTCACGTCCATTTTCTCTTTGGAAACAAAAGAATAACATTTTCAAAGCAAGATATTCTAAAATGATTTGTAACAATGTCCCAGCTACCAAAACTACTAAAAGGGGAAACAAAGCCAAGAATGCAGGTTAAAAGATGAGATGAGAAAATTAATGAAGGCGTCAAGTTAACATAATTAAAAAAATAAATAACACACTATGAAGACCATAAATTATAGATACATTTTTACCTACCAATATATGACAAATGAAAAGTGAGAGTAGGAAAAATAAAACAAAACAAAGATGAGGGTAGGAAAGATGTAAAAGAATCCAGCTGTAAGATCTACCACTCCAGCAGGCCATTCATTGGCTATTAACTTAATAACAGAAAATATCTGGGGACTTCCCTGGCAGTTCAGTGGTTAAGACTCCAAGCTTCCAATGCAAGAGGTGTGGGTATGATCCCTGGTCGGGGAACTAGGATCCCACATGCCATGTGACGCAACCAAATAAAATAAAAGAATGAATAAATAAAATAATTGCTGAATACTTAAAAAAATAATCTGATAAAATAAATAAACATAAAAGTAGAAGAGCAATAACACTTAGAACTTAGTTTACCTTGAAAGAAAATAAAGGGTTTAAAGCTCATTATGTAAACATCTAACTAAAAAAGACCCAAAGGGAAGCAAAATTACAGCGCTTTCCCAGGAACTTGGCCTACCATCCAACCCCCAGGCACCTTGGCTCCTCCTTTCACAGGTCCTGAGTTTGGATCATAAGCTGACACAGGGCGTGGCTGAGGTAGAGCTTTCAGCATCAGCCACTGACCTGCTGCCCCAGGTCCAGGGGTCCAGACGCTCCCCGTACCCAGTGCTGCAAGCCAAGCACACTGGGCGTTATCCGACCATCTTTTAAGAAACTGAAAAGCAGATGACAATCAGAAAGTGGCTCTGCCCAGTGACTTGAAATTACAGATTTCAGAGGCCAAGACAGAATCTGTCATCAAGCAGCTGGTGTGCACTACGGAATCTTTCAAAACATCTTATGAAACCAGAAATTCATCCTACACTGCTCTACCTCTGGAGGTTACAGCTCCTGATAACCAGTATTTCACCAGGACAGTTTTGTTATTGTTATTGTTTCAATTCCCACCCTACAGATCATTAAACTGTAAATCTTAAAAACTGGCACAGAGAGTGTGTGCATACAGATACTGAAGCTTATGGGGAAAACCAGCTTGTAAGAGTGAGCATAGGAGAACCAACTCTCCATAAAAATGTGATCATTTTATGAAGCCAAACATTTATTCACTATCTGTATACATCTGCTATAAAATGGATTTATTTTCAAGTTCTTTTTTAGAAATTTTCTGTATGCTCACACCACTGGACATGTGAAAAGCCATATTCTATGGGCTCTTTTAGGAATTTTTTCTTTTACCTCTACTGTATAAGTTCTATTCCCAATAAGCTCATCAATTAGACGGGATAAATATTATCTTTTTGATAGAAACAAACAGATATAGGAAAAATGAGGTCAAAAGAAAACCAGGGACACTTCCCTGGCAATTCAGTGGTTAAGACTTTGCATTCCAATGCAGGGAAAGTGGGTTCAATCCCTAGTCCGAAAGCTAAGATCTCACATGGCTCTCAGCCGAAAAACCAGAACACAGAACAGAAGCAATACTATAACAAATCCAATAAAGACTTGTAAAAAAGAAAAGAAAGGCCAAACACCAGTGACCGAGCACCTCCTATGTGAAGGTGCTGTGCTCCAAGCTTTCACAAAATATATCTTATTAAACATGCACACAGTCCAATGGGTGGGCCAGAGACCCTCATTTTTTTACAAAGCAAGAAACTGAAAACAGACAAGCTTAGCACTTGTCCTGAATCACAGGCCCAGGCAGGGCCTGGTCATGAAGTCAAATGCAGACCAGGAGTCCAGTGAAATGCTCAATAAGGAGCTGCCTCTCACTGAGATCAGGCAGTGGCTTATGCCATCTGTTCTTCGGCTCTGACATCGTTTTCAGACTTTAGTCTGCACACAAAGTACTTGTGGAGATGGAGCATTTCAAGCTTGACAGCTCTATTAATACTACTAGGCTAATTTATATACTCTTTGTCCTTTAAGAGAAAGCATGTGGTTTCATGGAAATTATCCATGGCTACAGATTAGGAGGAAAAATGCAAACTGATTAAGAGCTAGGATTCCAAACCACAAACAGAAAAAATTGCTCGAATATTTTAAGTAAGTGAATCATCTTTCATGACATCAAAGGTTAAATTAACGCTGCAGTCAAGTTGTCAAACCACTACTTCCATTTTTACATACACAGAAGAACTTGGAAAATGTTCATCAATGATGTATACCTAGAAGACAAGTAGAAAGCGAACCTTGGGGGAAGAATAATGAAGCAATTAACACTTAATACAGAGGAAAAATAACTCAAGAAGAGAATTAACTTCTTATCCAGGTAGTGATGTCAAAATAAAGGCGTTCTGGGGACTTCCCTGGTGACACGGTGGATAGGAATCCAACTGCCAATGCGGGGGGACATGGGATCGATCCCTGGTCTGGGAAAATGCCATGTGCCACAAAGGAAATAAGCCCTGGAGCCACAACTACTGAGCCTATGTGCTGCAACTACTGAAGCCCACATACCCTGGACCCCATGCTCAGCAACAGGTAAGGCTACTTCGATGAGAAGCTCATGCACTGCAGCAGAGAGTGGCCCCCACTTGTCACAGCCAGAGAAAAGTGCGCACAGCAACAAAGACCCAGGGCAGCCAAAAATAAATACACAAATTTAAAAGAAAAAATAAATCATAAAAATATTACCCAGAGAGACAGAATTCAGCCAAAGAAATCCAGTTTCAAAGAAATCACAAGCTTAAGCTAAAAGAGCTTAAAGACAAGACAAAGTCACAGCAGAGTCGAGGAGAAACAAGGTCTCGAGTGGACAGGTCAGAAAAATCAACCTGTGGATATCCTCCAGATCTCATAGCCTGGACCTGAAAGAAACTAGAGAGGCTTTTCCCAAACGTGAAGACAATCCCCCTAATTTACACAATGCTACAAATGTCAGTTACAAAGCTAAAGGAGCTTCTCTAGTATCAGTGCAGTACCAACAACACAAAGCCAATCTGAATCACCCACTAGAGAGACACTAAAATACTGCCCTACTCTCACTGAGCGAATAAAGAGGTGCTCAGTGGGGACAGAGCCAAAAATTGCAGAAAAAAAGGTTTACAGAAATGTGTCAGACTGTTAATTAATAAAAATACTATGTTATTTTCTGTTTTTTTTAATGTTGGTGGTATTATCAGGGTTTTTCTTTTTATATTATCAGTTTTTAAAATTTTAAAAAATTATAATATCACCTCCCATTTTAAATAGTCACTTCTATAATAGAGGAAGAAGAAAATGCGTTCAAAGAAGTGACTGTGAGATCCAGGTAGAGATGCAAAGAAAACAAAATCAAATGAATCAGACTAAAAACAATCCTGAACATAGTGAATGGGCTTGAAGAAATATCACAAAAGAAACTGGAAAGGCAATGAGCCCAGAGATAGTGATAAATACTAAAAAGAATATACACTTAATTGGTGCTCTTAGAAAAGAGCAAAAAAATAAATGGAACAGAAAAGTATGCCAAGATATAACGGAAGAAAGCCTGCCCTGATATAAAGAGATTTAACATGAAGATTAAAAGTTCTTCCACATTTAAGAAAAAATGAGAACAATCAGCATCAAGACGTATCCCAGGGAAACAGCAGTACTAAAAGCATTCAAGCAGAAAAAGTAAGCCTGGCAGGTGAGGGGGCTCTGCTGGACCTCAGACTATTGCTATAGAGCGATGCTTTTGGCCAAAAAGACAGTGTCTACAGGGCTCTTACAGAGTGCAAATCAAGAATTTTATATCAACAAAGACCACAATCAGACATTCTCGGGCATATACAATTCACCCAATCAAGAAGTAAAGTGCAAAAAAAAAAAAAAAGTGAAATAAGCAATTCAAGGTTGGAAAAACCATGGAAAATAATTAGCAATTATTAAACTAGAATTAAAGTTAAATGCCTGTGGGAGTTATGATTACAGAAAAGAACATGTACTTATAATCTTGAAATAAAAATTATAGTTCAGAACTTATCACAAATGGAGGAAAGAAAAGTGGAAAGAATAAGCGTGCTAATTTACCCTTATAATAGGCAACTACCTATAACATAGTTCCAAAAATAAGTAACCTTCTAAAGCTTTCTGTAATTCTTTTTCTTCGCTTTCAAGCTTTAATAAATTCTCTTACGCCAAACAAATACTTACCCAAAGTTAGTACTCCAAAGTTTCCTATCTCAATGCAGTTTCTTCTTTTGTTAAATTCAGCAAAAACAAATATATGGCTACAAGCCCATTTTTACAAAATTATTTCTATCCATCTAGCCAACTATTTATCTAAACAGAAAATGAAGCTTAAAATTATGTTCCCAAATATTCACACTGTGTTTGCTATGTGGTGAGATTGGGGGTTTTTTTCCCCTAATTACTTTTTCTGTTTGATAGCACTGTATTATCACATAAAAATTCATAAGGTATAGGTATCAATTTTACAAAAATAATCAGACCATAGTTCTTTTCAGGCTGAATCATTAAATTCTTGAGGAGCAGTGTCATATTTATCTGGAGCTTGTAGGAAAGAAGAAAAAAATAACTCACTAAAATACAAGACACAGGCAGAGTCTTTCCAGCAAAAAGGAAACTCACTGTAACAGCAGCCACTCTTCGGGGCTGGGTGACCCCCACCACTCTGCCTTCGGCCGTCCAGCCAGCTTCCGCCAGGTACTGCAAATAAAGTCATGTTTCAGCACACACTTGACACCACTTCACCAGAAACAACCTACCCTATGATGACCCTGGGTTAAAATTACTGAGAAAGGAAAGAGCAGATGGTTCTTGTTTCAGCAGATATTTAAAAAATTATTTTGCAAATGAGGGATCTGAGGTTTGGAAATGTGAGGTCATTTGCTTTAAGTTCATAGCACATGCATAATAAATTCAACATTCTAACTCCCCCGTCTTATAAAATGTTCCATTCTTCAGCTGCCTCCACGAATAAAAGAACCATCCATGGGTCCCTCAAAACACTGCTATATCTGTAGAACAAAGAATTTCAAAGTACATACATAGACAGTTCAATGAATATCAACTGTACAAAACATTTTAACCAGAGTAAATAAAATAATTACCACTTTTAAAAAGACCAATAAAACATATGTCATTGCAAAAAATTAGATTTTAAATACATGCAAGTATTCCATTAGATATTAGTATATATTAAATTTGATTATCTAATTATTTATGTATTTATTTGCCACATACACTTATTTCTTAATTATTTGATTATATGCATTTTTTAAATCCAAAATGGGTTAACAGTGGTTAGCACAGCTACATGTTTTTGTAATGTCTAAATTGTTTTACAATAAATACATATATTACTTCTATAACAGAAACAAAAAGATTAAAAATACTGTTACATGTATCTGCTTATTTGTTCAAAAGACTAATAAAGGAAGGGCAAACTAGAGATTAAAGAGAATGGTTTTCCAAGGAGGGTTGGTAGGAAAGGGGTGGAGAAAGGGAGAAACTGAAACAGGGAAGCAGAGACAAGGAGCGGCAATGCTCTGACGTGACCTCTGCGCAGCTATGACTCTCAGAACTACCGTCACGTTGCAGGTACTCTTCAAATACCCAAACACACACACACACACACACACACACACACACACACACACACACACACACGAGAAAAGCAACCGGGATGTCGAGGGAAACCAAAAAGAAACGCAAACACTAACAAATGACTCTATCTGTATTACAAATGAATAACTGACCACCCTGAAGAGGATGGAGAAGAAAATTAACCTAGGATACTGGAAAACAGAATCTTGACTCAAAGTCAAAGACAAAAAGAACAGGACCTCAATGCTATAATCTAGTTAGCAAAGGTTAGGTAGGGTATGGGCTAGCAATTCTGGAGCTATTTTATGTGTTCACTACAGTCTGGCTACCTGATGCAGACAAATGACTCAATGGAAAAGACCCTGAGGCTGGGAAAGATTGGAGGCAGGAGGAGAACGGGACGACAGGGGATGAGATGGTTGGATGGCATCACTGACTCGACAGACATGAGTTTGAGCAAGCTCAGGGAGTTGGTGATGGACGGGGAAGCCTGGCGTGCTGCAGTCCATGTGGTTGCAAGGAGTCGGACACGACTGAGCTACGGAACTGAGAGTTTAACAAATAAATAAATACACTGCAGACAATGAGAATGGAGCTTCTCACTATGGAAGAAGAGTTGCAGATAAGGAAAGGCTAGAATGAGTCCTGCGCCGTTGGATTGGAATCCATGAAGTATCAGCATAAATTTGTGATTTTTAACATATACACAGATAGGCACAGATATATAATACGTGTTTTTACGTAGGAATTTAATACTTCCCTGATAGCTCAGTTCGCAAAGAATCCGCCTGCAATGCAGGATCTTCCTGACTCAAATGGTAAAGAATCCACCTGCAATGCAGGAGACCTTGTTCAATTCCTGGGTTGGGAAGATCCCCTGGAGAAGGGAAAGGTTACCCACTCCAGTATTCTGGCCTAAGAATTCCATGGACTGTATAATCCATGAGGTCACAAAGAGTAGGACACGACTGAGTGACTTTCACTTTACTTTAATAAGTATATTATATATATATTTAATACATATTTTATATATATATACATAATATATGTACATAATTAAGGAAGTCCTAAGTCTGCCCACTGAGTCTGCCTGCTGAGACTTATAGCAGACACCTCTGTAATAGAGAGCACTATAGCACAAAAATATTGATTTTTAAACAGCACTTCCCAATAAGAGGAACCAGGGCTCCTTGGAGAGGTGGCTGACCCCAAGGTTAGTGCAGGAAAAATGAAAGATGAGCATGAAACAGTTTCTGTTACTAGAAAGTAAGGGAAGTATTCAAAAATGAATGGAGTCTTTTAAAAGAACACAGGAGCCAAATGCAAGGAGCTCCTAATGACCAAAGCTGGACCATTTTGACCAACACAATAAATAATTATAGCATTGGGTTTTAACCCATACAGCAAAATAAATCACCATGAGTTCATACTGATATATAAAAATAATTGGATAAGTAAATAAACGAAGGAGAAAGGACAGTTCTTCCTTACAAGAGATTTCACTTAATAAAGGAGGAAGGGAGAAGGAATAAAGTCATCATTAGGCAAACACCTGAATAACTGCTGCAGACAAGATCCACTGGGTGATGCTAAAACTAGTAGGTGGCAGTTTGAAAGGAGTAGAATATCTGCAGTTTAAAAATATCTCCTCCAAGATATCCACAGCTACAAAGAGAAAAACTTTATAGGTGAAACTTGGGACCTTAACAAAGTGATCAAATTAACCTCATCAGAGATGAGACTTTTTAACATTTCAGCCCTCTTTGAAACAAGGCACTAATAAGGACACACATTTCTATGGGATTCTTGCCAAAAATGCAAGCTCATTCTAATCATGAGAAAACATCACATAAACCCAGACTGAGGAACACTCTATAAAAAAAATGCCCAGTACTCTTCAAAAATGTCACTATCATAAAAGATGAAGAAAGACTGAGGAACTCTTACAGACTGCAGGAGACCAGGGAGAAATAACAACTAAATCCAATGCAAGAATCTGGATCTTCTGAGAAAGAATACTGGTGGGAAAATTGATGAGATTCAAGACCTACAGTCTAGCTACTGGTATTATTAATGTCCTACTTTTGATTACTGTACCATGTATGGGAAGTGATGTAAGGGGTGTAAGGGAATTTTGTATTACTTTTACAACTTTCCTATTAGTCTACAATTAGCTAAAAATAATAATTTAAAAATCAGTGTAAGGAACAAATTGTTTTAGATAATGTAGGTTTTTTGTCATAAAAACTGTGAAGGTTCTCTCTCTCACACTGAATACAAATACTACCAATCACCCCAATCAACACAAATGCAGAAAGACAACTATAAGAATAATGGCTAAGACTCACCAAGCACATCACTAAGTGTCAGGAACTGTCTGGCATGCTTAACCCAGTTTAATCCTCACAACAAATCCAATTCGGAAGGTACCAGCATCATCAACAATTTAGAGATGAGGAAACAAAGAGGTCATAGGACTTGTCCAAGGACACAGATAAAAATCTAACAGTTGGGATTCAAGCTCAACTATGAAACAGTTTCTGTTACTAGAAAGTAAGGGAAGTATTCAAAAATGAATGGAGTCTTTTAAAAGAACACAGGAGCCAAATGCAAGGAGCTCCTAATGACCAAAGCTGGACCATTTTGACCAACACAATAAATAATTATAGCATTGGGTTTTAACCCATACAGCAAAATAAATCACCATGAGTTCATACTGATATATAAAAATAATTGGATAAGTAAATAAACGAAGGAGAAAGGACAGTTCTTCCTTACAAGAGATTTCACTTAATAAAGGAGGAAGGGAGAAGGAATAAAGTCATCATTAGGCAAACACCTGAATAACTGCTGCAGACAAGATCCACTGGGTGATGCTAAAACTAGTAGGTGGCAGTTTGAAAGGAGTAGAATATCTACAGTTTAAAAATATCTCCTCCAAGATATCCACAGCTACAAAGAGAAAAACTTTATAGGTGAAACTTGGGACCTTAACAAAGTGATCAAATTAACCTCATCAGAGATGAGACTTTTTAACATTTCAGCCCTCTTTGAAACAAGGCACTAATAAGGACACACATTTCTATGGGATTCTTGCCAAAAATGCAAGCTCATTCTAATCATGAGAAAACATCACATAAACCCAGACTGAGGAACACTCTATAAAAATAAATGCCCAGTACTCTTCAAAAATGTCACTATCATAAAAGATGAAGAAAGACTGAGGAACTCTTACAGACTGCAGGAGACCAGGGAGAAATAACAACTAAATCCAATGCAAGAATCTGGATCTTCTGAGAAAGAATACTGGTGGGAAAATTGATGAGATTCAAGACCTACAGTCTAGCTACTGGTATTATTAATGTCCTACTTTTGATTACTGTACCATGTATGGGAAGTGATGTAAGGGGTGTAAGGGAATTTTGTATTACTTTTACAACTTTCCTATTAGTCTACAATTAGCTAAAAATAATAATTTAAAAATCAGTGTAAGGAACAAATTGTTTTAGATAATGTAGGTTTTTTGTCATAAAAACTGTGAAGGTTCTCTCTCTCACACTGAATACAAATACTACCAATCACCCCAATCAACACAAATGCAGAAAGACAACTATAAGAATAATGGCTAAGACTCACCAAGCACATCACTAAGTGTCAGGAACTGTCTGGCATGCTTAACCCAGTTTAATCCTCACAACAAATCCAATTCGGAAGGTACCAGCATCATCAACAATTTAGAGATGAGGAAACAAAGAGGTCATAGGACTTGTCCAAGGACACAGATAAAAATCTAACAGTTGGGATTCAAGCTCAACAACCAAAGCCACATAGTTCAGTTCAGTTGCTCAGTCGTGTCTGACTCTGCGACACCATAAATCGCAGCAAGCCAGGCCTCCCTGTCCATCACCAACTCCTGGAGTTTACCCAAACTCATGTCCATCAAGTCGGTCGGTGATGCCACCCAGCCATCTCATCCTCTGTCATCCCCTTCTCCTCCTGCCCCCAATCCCTCCCAGCATCAGGGTCTTTTCCAATGAGTCAACTCTTCATATGAGGTGGCCAAAGTATTGGAGTTTCAGCTTCAACATCAGTCCTTCCAACAAACACCCAGGACTGATCTCCTTTAGGATGGACTGGTTGGATCTCCTTGCAGTCCAACGGACTCTCAAGAGTCTTCTCCAACACCACAGCTCAAAAGCATCAATTCTTCAGCGCTTAAACCACATAACCAGGACACAATTCTACCATCCAAAATAAAACACACTCATGTGCAGTCAATCTCTTAGTAGTAGTGTTAAGGCAAAGAAAAACTAAGTCTATGATAATAAACCTCACCATGAAGCCAATCTCTCAATATACCTGAGATTCAGACTTCTGCTTGCTTATGCCTGCTGACAGGTAGAAATATAAAGATGCTGCAAACGCAGGTATAGTGCAGACATCAAAAGGCAGTGGATGTCACAGAGGGAGACTGTGGAATTCCATCTCAGTTCTCTCTGCTCTTTTTAAGGGTGATCAAATCTGGTATTCTTGAACAGTGGGATTAGGAAGAACTCCACTGAAACCTTTAATAAACATTATAGCAAAAACTTGTTTTCACAGTCCACTGTTTTCACAGAGCTCTAGGAAAAAAAATATCATCTAGCTTCCACATACAGTTTGTGAAATTTCAAAACTGGTGAGGGTGCTAGGGCATGCTGTACTTTTCCAGGGAAAGATATTACATAAATCTAGCAGAATACTTCGTTGACAAAAACTTGCTTCATATTCTTGCCATGACCTTCAGTTCCTCAGTCCTTCCAATTTTCCAATGCTATAACTCATATTTAGCTCCACAAGAAGGTGGAAACTGTGACTGTCTCAGAGAAGTGGAACTGAGTACTAAGGAAAAAGAAGCTAATCCACGGCAAGGAGAGCAGGTATGTGGGCCAATAACATAATCAATCATAACCCTCAGTCACTTTCACCAGCAAAGCTTAGAAAATTCATTTTTTACCATTTATTCCTTTGTGTTTTTTTGCATTTTGTACCATGAATGGATTCCCTATTCAGAAAATACAATGCTTATTTTAAAAATACAACTCCTAGAATTTCTCTGGTGGTACAATAGTTGAGACTTTGCCTTCCCATGGAGTGGGTGCAGGTTCGATCCCTGGTCAGGAAGCTAAGATCTCACATGACTCATAGTCAAAAAAACCAAAACATAAAACAGAAGCAATACTGCAACAAACTCAATAAAGACTTTAAAAATGGTCCACATTAAAAAAACTCCTGAAACAATACAGGTCCTTAAAACAATTAAATTCAAATGCATGTGCCCTTTGACCCAGCAACGTATAACTACTATATTTATTCTGTAAGTATACCCGTATGTGTATTAACTGCATTGGGTGCCAACTGATTCACAGCATCATTGTGAGAACACAAAACTGGAAACAGCCTAAATGTCTACTGACTGGAATTGGAAAAATAAATGATGTAGAATCTATGCAACTAGAAAGAGGATGATACACTAAGTGGAAAATAAAAATAAGGTGCATAAAACATGTATAGATACTACCACTTGAACTTTCAAAAGGGGAAGAATATATATATACATATATTTCCCTGTAAAAATTATCTTTCTGTGTAAAACCAATTAAAAGAAATCTCTATCCAAGAAACCTGTAGCATCAATTTCATCTGCATAAAAGAAGTATCAGAGACAGGGCAGGGAGGTGGGAGGGAGGGGACATACGTATACCTATGGCTGATCCATGTAGATATATGGCAGAAACCAACACAATATTGTAAAGCAATTATCCTCCAATTAAAAATAATTTTTTAGTTAAAAAAAAAAA
Source organism: Madoqua kirkii (assembly GCA_006408675.1). NCBI lineage: Eukaryota > Metazoa > Chordata > Mammalia > Artiodactyla > Bovidae > Madoqua > Madoqua kirkii. Next base: position 38,344 of record SJYC01048885.1, on the reverse strand, counting down.
GATAGGGAAATCTTTCTCTTTTCATATCTTTTTGTGTCTTTTGAATTTTAAACCATGTGAACCTATTAAATATTCCCCCAAAATTAAAAATACTAAAATAAAACTTAAAAAAAGAAACTCCCTGTGTTTGCTGCCACACTGCCAGGCTGGACCCTCAAACCCTACTTCTTTCTCCCCTTCAGAACCTTCTTTCCCTGGGCTCAGCCCCTCGGCAGGTGCGCTCTGCTCCCTGGCAGCTAAGCCGACCAGATCGTTGTGCTCTACTGTATCACCGATCCAGATATCTGCTGCCCATCCCTGCGCGAGGACCACGCGCACTGCCACCCTACCGCTATCAGACCTGGCCACGCCATTTGCTTTGGCCGATGACTGTGACAAGCGTCACTTCCGGAACGCAGTTTTAAGCGCCAGCTCATGACCCTGTCATCTACTACCAGATCCACAAGTCCCAGACAGGAGCTGCGCCATCATCCTGGGTCCCAGTGACCATGTGGAAGCAACCCACACCTTGGGTCATCCACCCCAAAAGACCACACAGTATGAGGAAGAAAGAAACCTCTGTGCTCTTAAACCACAGAGATTTTCAGGTTCTTTGTTATCATAACAGAGTTTATCCTCAGTTGAGTAAACAATCACACCAACTAGTTCAAAACAAACCAAGATCATCCAATACCATGTGGCCATTAACCTCTGTTCTACACTCCCCACCTCACCACTCTCTACACTGTCCTCATCGGCAACACAAAGATAATAAGAACAGCGCCCATCTCACAGGGCCACTGAGGATGAAGCAGGTTAGTATGTGTAAAGTGATCCCTTTATGTAGCACTTATAATTACTACTTGTTGTTACTTGGTTTATTATCATTATTATTAATAACCTATAAGTACTCAGAAATGTAGCATGGCCCTTCTCCTGTGTCTCTAAGAAACCAATAATATGCTAGGTTTTCGGGGGGGGGGGGGGTTAGGTGTAAATACTCTTTATTTGATGCTACACATAAACCACACTAAAATGTCTTTCATTAAGTAAAAGGCAATATTTTAGATAGAGAATTTTAATTGGCATAGTTAAGACCAAAAAGATAAAGTGGACTTGTCAGTGTTATCTTCAACCCTTGCCTTAACAGACTAATTGAAACACACTTGAATCTTGCTCTGTGAGACAGTAAAGGCACTGTCTCAGTACTTTAATATATTAATATAATCAGTTCTAGAAATCTACATAGCAAATCCCCTAAAGGGTTGGAGAAGGCATCCACCACCTCCTTGAAAAAGTTAACATTTCTTATTCACATTCAATCATTGCTTTAGAAGAGGAAGAGAGTGATAATACATGTTGAGCCAGAATTACTATCAAAATTCAAAAAGCTGATCATATTCATTTAGCCTCAAACCAATCTTACTGAAATTAGGACTGTCCAACAGAAATATTCCATAAGTCATGCATGATCTGAATTTTAGTGTATGAGATCAATTTAAATACGGTACACACAAAAACTCATGAGACATTTCTGTTTCATAATAAATAAGACAGTGGTCAATGATTACTCATTAGTAGCTTTTTAGAGATAAGTTAGCAAGTCTTCCCTTTCTTTCTTTAATGTCAGCAAAGATCATTTTTGTTCCAGGGATGTATTTCTTGGGATTCTCCAAGCATTACAAGAGTGTCTCCTCTCCCCAGGTGATGCCCTGGTTCCTGCTGGCACTGGTGTAAGAGCATCTAGCCGCCTGACCTTTCACTCAAACGGACATGGAAGTTCAGCCCAGTTTTGTGCTTGCCTCTCTTTTCCACAGTACGGCACTGGACACACTTCCAAACAAAAACCTCCCAGTCCTCGACATCACCCATTTTTAAATCATTCTTTCTTCATGCACAACTGAGAGGTCCCTGCTCACAGCTGAACGTCCTGCTCTCTCTACGCTAGGGTCTTGGTACCATCTACACATATGTTCTCCCTCCAGGTCTCCCATCTCCTCTTCTCTGCTGTCCTTTCCCTCTGTCTACTATTCCCCAGCTGCACACTGGATCACCTGGGGAACTTTTAAGAAACACCTATGTCAGGGCCCCAACCTACACCCAGTATTGTGTTGGGCAAAAGAAGCTTTACTTTTTCCTGTGAGAGTTCAAAAGTAGGCAGAACTAATCTACAGTGATAGAAGACAGAATAAAAAAGTTATGCTTGTGTGTGTATGCTTGTGGGAGCAGGAGGAAACGGCAAGAGTCCAGAAGAGGACACAGGGGTCCTCCAGGGTGCCAGTGATGTTCTATTTCTTGATTTGGGTGCTGGCAGTACCACTGTATTCACCTGCGAAGGTTTACCAAGCTACAGTTATGATCTATGATATCGGAAGTATACGTATTTTACACTTCAAAAAAATCTGTACTTAAAAGGGAAAGAAAAACCTGCAAGGACTTTTATCCCTGACCACGTAAATATCATTCCTCACCCTCCAAGTCCAGGCTCTTAAGACACACTTTGGCTTCACCCTGTCTTTCCACTCGTGATCCTACCTGAGCACTCTGTTGAGCCCCAAACACCTCTGCACTCCAGTATCTCTACCCACAGTATTCACTGATGAGGACATCTTCCCAGCCAGCTCCCACTGATCGTTCAAAGTCTATCTCTTTGTCTTGCTTCCCCTTTTCTTTCAAGATCTATTTCAAATGCCATTTCTCTTCCAAGACCTTTCCTGATCCTTCTTTCCACTTTTATCCACACCACAAATGATTTGGCCCTCTAAGAGAGATTTCTTCCATAGCGTTGCATAATTCTATAATACACTGTTCATTTTTATTCACAAGTATAGCAGCATCCATCGCCTCTAATGCAGGAGACATGGGTTCGATCTGCAGTCCGGGAAGATTCCACATGCTGGGGGCCAGCTAAGCCCATGCGCCACAATTACTGAGCCCACGCGCTGTAAAGCCTGTGCTCCATAAAGAGAGAAGCCATCGCAATGAGAAGCCCATGCACCACAGCTAAGAGGAGCCCCACTGCTGCAACTCGAGAAAACCTATGCGCAGTAACAAAGACCCAGCACAGCCAAGAGAAAGGGTTGCAAAAATAAATAAATACATACTCACTTGTGGAATCTGTGTGCTTTTCCCACATCCTGTTTCTCCAACGATCACTACTTCTGATAGTTTTCTATCAAGTACAATATGTGATTCCTCAGCTGAAAAGAAATACAACCAAACATTGTAAATAGACATACAATTTCTCAGAAGACCTAAACAAAGATATTTAAACATTACAAAATGAGCTATTTGACAAAGGAAAGGACATTTTCAAGAAGAACTACCAAAACGTATTCCTAATATCTATCAAAATGTATCTCAGGTACTGTTGATATAAGGCAACATAATTGCAACTACATATAATAACTTATCAAAATATATAATGCACAGACTCCTGGATTCAAGCATTCTACTTTTAAGAAGTTATCCTGATACATGTGAACAAAGATGTATATATAAGCATACTCATTGCAGTGTTGTTTGTAAGTGCCAAAAATCCAAACAGCCTATATGTTTATCAACAGAGGAGTGATTAAACAGTTATGAAAAGACCCCGATAAGGGAATAACATGTAGCTGTTAAAAAGAACAAACACCTATTTGTACTGATGTGGAATGGTCAATGAGGTCTGCTATGGTAAGAAAGCAAAATGCAGGACAGTGTGATAATATATTACTATTTATGTTTTTTAAAAAAGGGTAAATACATATATGCTTCTTTACATATAAACTACTTTGGGGAAAAACAAAACAAGGCACTGGTAACTGTTACTGTCTCCAGGGAGGGGAAGAAAGCAGGGGGCAGGGAGCAGGTATATGAGGAACACCTTTAACTTTGTGCAATATACATGTATCACCTTATGTTGCATTTACTTGCTGGTGAAAACAAAAAGAACCTGCTTTCATCTCTACCTCTACAGCCAAGTGCACAATAAAGCACCTACACGTTACATCTATATTTCAACTGGGCCTTCCTTTACCCATTCAGTGGGAGCAGAAAAGCTAGTTTGGCCACTGGAAAGTCACAGACAACTCCAAGATCCCATGTACTCAGTTTCAGAATGTATTTTTGTGCCCACATTCGATTACAGACTTACCCAATGATCTGGAAAGTCATGATGATATTCCATAAATTCCCGGTTTGAGTAAAAATCTGCCAAATTCTTACTCTCACCACTTAAACTCATCTGACTCCACAGAAGACTGATGCACACGATGCTGCCTTATTGCTTAAATAAGGTACCGGAGCTGTTTGGGGTTCCAATTTAGCATTACTTAGGGTCTAAATAGGAGAGGGAAATGGCAGCCCACTCCAGTGTTCTTGCCTGGAGAATCCCAGGGACGGGGGAGCCTGGTGGGCTGCCGTCTACGGGGTCGCACAGAGTCGGACAGGACTGAAGCGACTTAGCAGCAGCAGCAGGGTCTAAATATGTAATTCTCCAGTTTTAGTGTAAAAATCTTTTAGGATATTTTTATTATCTATTTAACGGATATTAAATTGACACTTAACTATTTGTTAAAAATGAAGATTCCTAGCTCTGCCCTCAGGGCTTCTGACTCAGCAGGGCTAGGGTAAAGTCCAGGGATTTGCCATTTCTGCAAACACCCAAAGGAGCTTCTGCTGCAGGCAGTCTCGTGGCTCAGCTCGGTGCCTGCCTGCCGATTGCCTGGACTCTGCACTTTCTTTTGGGTTAGTTTTAGGCAGGGAAAGGTTTGGGTTCTTTGCAGCCATTTTGGTAACTGATATCTTGTCAATCCATCTGCTGAATGGATGAATGGATGAATGGGTGGGTGGCCAAAGACAACCTGAAAGACACTGAATATAACAGAGACACACATGGCATTCTAGGCAAGGGAAATAACAAAAGAAGATGAAAATATGCAAACTATATGAACTCTATTCAAGAAAAAAAGCCCATGCTTTTTTTTTTTTCTAGCCCATGCTAGAAAAAGCCCATGAAAGGTCCAGGTTTGATTTGGAAATGAATTATTTATTAACACAAGAGGTGTAGTGAGGGCCTTCAACGCAGAGTCAGTCTGGGCTTTACCGAGGAGGCGGGATGTGCTGTGTTGCAAGAAAACTGGGCAGTGGTATACCAGCGTGATTTAAGTGTGAAGAAATTGGAGGCATTAATTTACTTCATAGGCTAAATATGAAGCATTGCAAATGGATATTTGCACATTAAATAATGTGTGACATTCAAGAGATGACAAGATTGCCAGTTTAGAGACTGGGGAAATGATGGTACCAACAGGTACCGGCAGGGAAACTGAGGAGAGCTGGTGCAGAGGACCAGACTGAGCTTCAGCAAGGTTCGAGTTTAATGGAATAAGAATACAAGCTTGCATTGCAGTGTCCAGGGCCCAGAGTAAACAACAGCCCATGGGATGCAGCCAACTGGAATGTCGCCTTGAAATGGCACTGAGGAAAACGGGGAAGAGCCTTAGATTTACTGCTGCTTTAGTGTCAACTTCTGTCTTCAAAGCTACTTTAAGTTCTAATGGGGGTGTGGTGGTGAATGAGTAACTTTTATCACTTTCATCTCCTGTGCCATACTAGGTCACTTTTGTCATGTCCAACTCTGTGCGACCTCACGGACTGCAGCCTGCCTGGCTCCCTTGTCCATGGGATTCTCTGGGCAAGGATACTGGAGTAGGTTGCCATTTCCTCCTCCAGGGGATCTGCCAGAACCAGGGATCGAAGCCGAGCCTCCTGCACTGCTGCAGATTCTTTACCGGCTAAGCCACCAGGGAAGCCCTAGACTTATCTTTAACATCTTATGAAATTACAACTGTGCTTAAACTCTGCTTTGATTTTTATCAATAACTTATACCTCTGATCTCACCGTTTTTAATTTCATCAATATGTTACCATCCTTGTTTCTTTTCTGTTTTCATTTATTATATTTCACAAGTACCGCTGGTGGATGAAGAAGAGTCCAGAAAAGTAAATACTCGGTAAACAATAACTATCCTTGTACTTAAATGTGCATTACATGTCAGGTATTGTACTAAATAATGCTCCATGTGGATTATGGCATCTGGTCCTCATAACAATCCTATGGGGTAGGTCCAATATTACAGAGAAGAAACAGAAGCTTGGGTGCTGAAGTAAGGTCACACAGCACACAAATGATGAAAACTGCCTTTGAACTCTGAAGTCTAGCTCAAGTCTAGACACCATCACAGCTCCAACTGTGTCCCTCCATGCTGAACCTATAATCTTATCTTCTGAGGGTCAAACTGGTTTACATTCACATATGATGGATGAGGTTAATCATCTATAGAAGAAACCCAGAGACTGTCAGCACAGGAGTGACTAAAATGTCTGGGGTCACAGAAAAGTCTGATGGATGTGACTTGGCTACATTCAGAAGGCGGCTGCTTCATATCCATTTGGAGAAAGAACATATTAATGAAAGAGGAATTTTTATCATAGCCTAGACAAAGAAACTCTCTAAGTGCAAGAACCTGACAGCTTTTCCCCAACACTGTGCAGGAGAAAAGATAGACACCAGTGGTGGGGGGCCCACCTACTTGAGTCGTTCCAGGGGCCTCACACGAGGCAGCGGGACTTCATCACCCTACATTAGGGGCTACAGGAAATAAATATCCTTCCACTGTATCTAAACAGCTTTGGCTCTGAGCCCACTTTCTGATTACAACTTGACTTTCCATGTGGACTTGGCAACGGGGAGAAAATGTGTTCATGGACTGTATTCTCTGTACCAGAGAACCATGACTAACTGTAAATGAATATACTCTCAATTCTAGTCTAACACTTTGGTTTTTTACAAGATGAGTGTAAGTCCATTTCATGAGACTAATAAAATCAAGCATCTGCATGTGCACATGGTATGTAATAACCACACCCAAATGCCATCACTCTCCCTGTGGGAGTTAACCTCTTCAACAGAAACCACCTGCTGCTGCTGCTAAGTCGCTTCAGTCATGTCTGACTCTGTGCAACCCCCATAGACAGGACGGCTCTGCGTCCCTGGGATTCTCCAGGCAAGAACACTGGAGTGGGCTGCCATTTCCTTCTCCAATGCATGAAAGTGAAAAGTGAAAGTGAAGTCGCTCAGTTGTGTCTAACTCTTCGAGACCCCCTGGACTGCAGCCTACCAGGCTCCTCCGTCCCTGGGATTCTCCAGGCAAGAGTACTGGAGTGGGGTGCCATTGCCTTCTCAGGAAAGAACCTGGTATTTCTAATTCATCTTGTGTCAAAAAATATGCCTTAAAAAGAAAGCTAAAATTGGCCGTATGCCAGTAATCTCCTGAAAATACATGCATGAAAGTTCACTGTGCTGTTTTCTCTACTTTTCTGTATGTTTGAACTTGTCCATAATTGAAAGCAAAGAGGGGAAAAGAAGAATGTCACTTCATTTCTTCCAGTTTTTCCAATATGTAAGATCTAATTGAAAAAAAAACCTTAAGGACTTTCCAGATTTCTAAGATTAACACACAAGTATTCTGAAGACACCCTTCAGATAGGCCATCTCTGAGCTCATTGCATTCTAAAGGATCATTAATAGTAAGAGGAACATTATTCACTTCAGGGCCAAGTATAAAGCTACTGCAGGCTGCTTTGGGCCAATGACCGAACATGCTTATTCAATGTACCTTGAACACTGGCAGCTTCTGCCTCTGCTGCTCTATCGAAAGGGCAGCATAAGGGTTGTAAACAACAGTTGTTGCCGAGTTTTCAGCTAGACTTTGTCTCTCTTCAGAGATGCTGACACCTGGCCCCTCTGTACCTGCAACAGAAATGTTTTTGGTTTTGTTTTTTGTTGTTGTTTTTTTCAGATTCTCTGATACAAGGAACAGGAAAATCGTGAGAAAATTACAAATTCAAAGATGAAGACATACAATGGAAGCCATGCGTTTTTATTTCAAACCACTAAAGAGTAATTTCAGGAAAACATTTAAAAAAGTGCCTGTGAGACTACAGAAAAACATCACGCTGGTGTCAAGAACAAAGGAGATGGCAGTCTCATTGGGCTCCAAATTGTTTACACACAACTGTGGGGGACGGAGAACAGGGTATCTGGTCATCAGAATGGGATTATTACCAAACTCTTAGTAAAAGTGGTGGGAACCCACCGGGAATTAGCTGAAGCAAACGAAGAATCCTAACACCGCAGGATGGCAGCAAGGTTCAGGGTCAACAGGTGCCAGGGACTCAAACACTGCCTGGCCTTTCTCCTTCTTCCTCTGCTCCTCTTAACAAGCTCCTTTCAGTCCCTGGGGCCGGGTTCTCTACAGGAGCTGGAATCAAGTCTGCAGCCAATGTCAGAGCTCAGGCTCACAGTTCCTCCACCAATCATTCACCCACTCATCCACCCAGCAAAGATGGCTGTGCCAGAGATACAGCAGTGAACACTACGGATGCAGGGCCCACATTTGAGCAGCTGACTTGCTGCTCTTATTCTCCCTTCCAAAGGAAGAAGACTTAGAGCATGAAGTGGTGGTGGAGAAAGACCCAGGGAGGGGGGACCGGGAGTCCCAGGTGTGTGCTATTTGGAAGGCGGGGACAGCTTTCTTCCCCCCAGTTTAAGGCCACTGCCCCGCCCAATCCGGTCAACCATGGCCCTGGAATGGGCTACAATAATTGGCAGCTTCTATTTGAGTCACAGAACTGAAGTGGTTGGGAAGGAAGTGCTGGTCTACTGTGCTGAGCAGATTAAACACCAGATACCCACAATGGCTTCTTCTTTTTTTTTTTATTTATTTGGCTGTGCTGGGTTTTAGTTGCAGTACGCAGGATCTTCACTGCAGCATGCAGGATCTTTAACTGCAGCGTGTGGGATCTAGTTCCTTGACCAGAGACTGAACCTGGGCTCCCCTGCACTGGGGGCAGGAATCTTAGCCACTGGGCCACCCAGCAAGTCCTACCACAGTGGCTTGGTAAGAACAACAACAAACTGGGGCTCAGGGAGGAAAAGAATAGGGAAGCCACATCCTGCCTGTTTGAAAGTCCTATGGATTTTTAGCCTGAAAAGGAAAATGCCTTAGGAGTAACATGGGTTCCATTTTTATGATCAGCCTCTGTAATCTGTCTCACCAAATTGTTGTGTATCCCAAGACAGAACTCTAGAGTTTTAAGTAAATGGTACAGGGTTCAGAATTCAATTCAACATTCAGGAAGGTATCTCTAAAAATAAGACTTGTTCAGCACAAGAGACTGTCACCTTTGAGAATTAATAAAAACCCTCCCTAGAAGTTCACAGCCCTCTGTGAGGGGTGCTTCAAGAATAATTAATTACCCAACACTATCATCACACAGGTTTTCTGAATGCATAATCTATGATGCTATGTAAAAGTGCAAAGGTTTTGTGATCAGAATACTTAGCCCAGTGATTTACATTTTTTGAAGGGTCCCAAACCCCCCTGACAAACTAATAGAGGCTATGAACTCCATCTCCTGAAAAATACACCGGAGAGTAATTTACAAGAACACAAAAATGCTAGAAGTCCAGAGACCACCCTCAGAGCTAAATTCAGAATCACCACTGTAGCTCTCTGATCCCTTTTCCAATTCGTTTCTAGGAACATAGTTGTGTTCCAGAGGTCCAAGACCTTCAAAAATCAGGTAAGTGGGACACTACTATATCGTTTTTGCCAAAATGTTGACCTACCTTTCAACAAGATAAAAGACAGACAGGACTTGGAACAAAGCCTGCACTCAAAGAGGCACATTTCCTTTCCTTTCTCCCCTTATTATCGCTATATCTGATTAATTCCTTGTGATCTTCTCTCAAGAAAACTAGAGCAAAGAAATAGCTTATCCTCATCAGCTCTGCTTGTATCCTGAATTCTCTTCTTTTCAACACATTCTAAACCTTTATAGCGTGCTTAGAATCTTTTAACATTGCTCCCACAACGTCTCACCTCCTCCCACTTCAAGATTTAATCCACCCAGGTGTCTTCCTGACTACCCCATCCCTCCAGTCTCTAACCTATAGCCAAGTTCACCTCGGTACATGAGGTTATGAGGTCTTTTACAAGAATGGCTCCTGTCAATCAATGAGGAGCATGTCTCCTCCATACAAAAGACTCCATTCAGCCCAACTACGACTGCTTCCTGGCTGTCTAGGACCATGACTGCATCCCATGGTCCATTCTGGCTGCCTAGGGTTTGTTTTTCCCTTAGGAATATTCTCAGTGCTTAAATGAGTAACACGTTTGTAATTCTTATAAATTATAAAGGCCTTCACCTCTTCATCTATAAAACAAGGTTGATAACAGCACAGCCCCTCCCCCTCTTCAGCATTCCTTCTAACCCAATTTTTCAGTTTAAGTGGTGATCCAGCAATGGGTTATATAACTCATGAACTTCTTTAATACGCTATGCAACTCAATTATTTTGGTGTTTTGGATACTGCTGAGGCATCATCCCCACTCTGCCTTCGTTCATGCTAAACTAGAAGTAAAACAGAAAGTATCAGAGTACATTCCAAAAAGCACTGTTGCTTTTGTGCAACCCTCAATTGTGTGTGTGTATGTGTGTGTATACACATGTGCATGCATGCTGGATTACAGCACATTTCTTGCTGTGTATCAGATCAAGAACTCTTCAAAGCTGTTGCTATAAAGTGTTTGCCAGACACGAAGTCAAACACTGATTTATCATTAAATATCTGTTGAATGAAGGAAGGAAAATGGCCAGGCCCTTCTGATTCACTTGGACTAAACAATCAAGGCAATTTCTTTTTTCTACACAAAGCAGTTCATACAAAGATCCTAAGGAAGAGATCACAGAATGGCAGAGATCACAAACTATGAGGTCCCCAAACATGCCATTGTTAAAATGTTTGAAATCGTTCATTTAAAATGTGAAAATTGACCATTCTAATCTGGGTGTTGAGACCATGTGACAACCTTTGGGTGGGACCACTCACAGCTTTCTGCTTTAGACAGGATATTGTATTCTTCACGCTAATCGACACAGTACACACTTGAGTTTGCCACAGTTCCTACCTCTCCTTACTGCTTCCACCCGGCTGCTTCACTTATTTAAATTGTCCAAAAGGCCCCTGTAGCTACCTGAGCTTATGACTCCCACCCTGTAAGACACATGTTCCTCTACCATTATACCCAGTCTCAGTCACTTCCCTGACCTTCATTGTGTATTTCTCGTATCCCATTTTCACATCTTCAACTTCAGTTTCCTCATCTGTAAAACGACAGTAATACCTCCATCACAAGACATCATGACGACTTAATAAGATGATATAAGTAAAAGTGACTAGCACAAAGTGTCCAGTAAGTGTCACCAAATTCATTACAATTAATGACAAAACAGTTTACCTGAACCAGTGGTTCCCAAACTTTAATGCATACTGGAATCACCTGGAGATCTTTAAAAAGTACTGATGCCTGGTTCTGAGCCCCTCTAGGCTTCTCATTTATCACCATGGAGCAAAACTGAATAGCAGAAATTTTTAAAAGCTTTCCAAGTGATTCAACTACACAGCAAAATTTGAGAACCACTTACCTAGACAGTCACCGAACCCAGAAATCTGAGTCACTACTGACTTCACCTTCCTCTTCCTCTATATCTGCCTCTAAAATGTCTCTCCAATTAGGTCCCTCCCTATTGCTTACACGTCAGAACTGCAGTTTTCAGTATCGCTCCTCGGTTTTAGTAGCACCTTCTCATACGGCTGTCCCTGACCCTAATTTCCTCCCCTAAGCACTGTGCACACCAATGCCAGTTATCTTCCCAAAATAAACTAGATCATGTGATCTCCTGCTTAAAAACAGCGAAATCCAAATTCTTACATGGAGACTTCTCCCAGTGAGGCCCCTACTCACCATTCTGGCGTCACGTCCCGCCATGCCCCACGCTGCGTTGTTGCTGTTTAGTTGCCAAGTTGTATCTAACTCTCTGCGACCCCATGGATTGCAGTCTGCCAGGCCCATCTGCCCATGGGATTTTCCAGGCGAGAATACTGGAATGGGTAGTCATCTCCTTCTCCAGAGGATCTTTCCAACTCAGAGATCGAATGAACCTGTGTTTCCTATGTTGGCAGGTGGATTCTTTACCACTGAGCTACCTGGGAAGCCCCGCTCCAAAACATACCCTACCACTAAGCATCCCCATGCTACTCAATTATTTTGGTGTTCTGGACACTGCTGAGGCACCAGCCGACTGCTTTTGTTCATGCTACACACTTCAGAGTTCCACTCTCCTACCTCTCCATGGCACAAAGCCTTATCTGTGCTTCAGCGTTCACCTCGAAAAATATCACGATCTTGATGAAATATATCTTATCCACATATTCAACCTCTCCCTCTCGTCTATCTGTGTGTGCGCTTACTCGTTCAGTCAATTCTTTGTGACCCATGGCCTGGAGCCTGCCAGGCTCCTCTGACAATTGAATTCTCCACGCAAGAATACCTGAGTGAGTAGCCATTCCCTTCTCCAAGGGATCTTCCCAACCCAGGGACTGATCCCAATTCTCCTGCATTTTACTGTCTGAGCCACCAGGGAAGCCCTCCTCTCTCCAATATTTCCATGAATTATAATAGTTAAATATGTATCTAGAGCAAAGAGCTTGACATGTATTCTAATTTAATCCTCAAAACAATCCTCTGGGTAGGTGCTTTGCCCAATTTACAGATAGAGTAACTGTGATTTTCCCAAATCACCACATTAGAAAACGGCAGTCAGGACAGTCTCGACAGTCTGACCCTAGCAGAGCTCCTCTTCCTTACCACGCCCTTTTCTCTCTCACTTTAAATTCTCTTAAAGAGGGTATCCAACTTCATATTACAATTAAAAGAGAGAAAGCATAAATCTTGAGAGCAGAGCCTTGGTCATCTGTATTTGTCTCCTGACCACAAGGCTAGATGTTCAGTAAGTGAAACTTCAGTAAAAGAACTAAACAATGGAACAGAACTCTGGGAGTAATCCCATGTTCTTTAACCAAAAGAGTATCTTGCCCTGATTTTCAACAATTTATTCAGGCCTTTGTTGTACTTAACACTCTGACCTGTTATCAAAGGCTCAAAGAAATAAAACAGAGAGTATCTCACTACCTAACAGGACCTTAGTTTTGGCTGCACATAAAACTCAGGATGTATAATTGGCTGAGGACTTGAAATGCTGAATCACAGAATCATAAAACTCGTTAAGTGACAAACTACAAATTTTTAAAAAGAATTAACACATCCCTTGCTTGGGTTTTCTTCCGCATCACTGATATGCATGGTCAGAATTTCAGGGAATCACTCTAAAATACCCTTGAAAACCTTCCCCTATATTACCCTTCTCTGTCTTATTTCATTTTTGCTGCATTATACTTTACACATCTAGACCCACTGAGGTTCAAGTGGTGGACAAAAGTAAGTTGCCAATGATTAAGAAACTTCTGTTTTTCATAAGAAACTGATGGAAGGGGAGGGAAGATATGGTATGTAAACATTCAACAAAATCTTGATTAATGAGTAAATTCAAACAAAACAAGCAAACCATTTGGCGGCTGAGACTGTGTTAGCCTGCAAGACGGGAAGTGGGTGAGAGCCAACACGCAGAGTGGACAAAAATTGCCCTAAAACAGACTAAGATACCTTCCCTTTTAACGAGCACTTACTCTACGTGAAACAACGCGGGCACGTTCTCCTTATTCTAGCCCACATGATAGGTGTTATTATTCCTCCCATTTCACAGACAAGAAGGCTAAGGAACTTGTTCAGAGGAACTCTACTACTCTACGGCAGAGCTTAGAAAGAATTCTAATCCAGGCATCTGATTTCCTAACCTGAACTCCTAAACCCAGAGCAGCACCACCTGTCCAGTCCCAGCGTAGCCCCAGGGCGGTAAAAGGACACGCGTGGGCGCTTCAGATTTTCCCCATCTCACGGGTTGGGCAAGACAGGCACCAGGATTGAGGAAAACGAGGCCCGGGGAGGCTGAGAGACTGTAACGAGGTCACGGAGAATTTCTGCCCAGGCTGGGGGCGGATCCCTGAATCCCTCGGGAACTCTGTGCACGCCTAGGCTTCCGAGGCCACCAGCGCGGCAATGGCCAACCCGCCGAGGTCAGGGCTGCAAGCTGGGCCGCAGGCCCTAGCAGGCTGGTCGGCCGTACGGCCAAGACCGAAGTCGGGCCGCCGCAGCTGCCCAACGTTCCGCCAAGGGCCTTACCTGGTCGCCAGAACTTCACCAGTCCCACGGGCGCTGCCATGCTGGGGTGAAAGGTCACGAGGAAGGCTCCACCCCTCCGCCACGCACCAGCCCCCAATAGGGGCTGGGGGGCGTGGCCCGCGAGGAGCCCGGCTCGAGGAGGCTCAGCGGCGTTACGGCCACGCCCCGGTAGCCACCCACCTCCGAGCCACGTGATCTACGTTTCAGCCCCGCCCCGGGCCCATGTGATCGGCTCCGCCATATTGGAGGGAAGGGCGCGCTTCTCTTCTGTAGAGTAGCGGACCTGGCTTCTGAGTGGCCTTAGGAGTTTGGGGTGGCCCGGAGGGCGGCAGCATGCTACTGGGAGGTTGAGTTTGGCAAGAGACCGCTGGTCCGAGAGTTTGTCGCCTCCTGCGGTACGCTGTAGGCAAGGAAGCAGTGCATCCCAAATTAACATTACTTTGTAAGCTATCCCGGGTGTGTTATTTCTTTTCGTCTCCTCCACATTTTCCGATTGGAGGATAACTCTACCTAGTGGATTTTGTGGTTCAGTAAATACTGGGCGCCTATCGTGCGGCTAGGCACTGCAGTTTTAGTCTCTTTCATGAGTTTCTGTCCCAGAGGGGAGAGGCGAGGATGTCCTGGAGTAAATGAGGAAATGCACGATAAGCAGTGATGTTTGGGGTCTTCCCTGGTGGTCCAGTGGCTAGGACTTGGCGTTCTTAATGCAGGGCGCCTGGGTTGCATCCCTGGCCTGGGAATTAGGTCTTAGATGCCGCAACTGAGACTGGGGGCAGCCAAACTAAAAACAAAACCAAAAAAAAAGCTTATAATTAGCAGTAAATAAAAACAATGGAAACCGGTATGTAAGTCTCCAGAGACCCTGAGAGTAATGCTGAGAAGGGAGAATAGATTGAAATAAGATGTTAGAAATGGGTAGATCTGTTAGGACATTGGCCCAATGTTTCCTCCAGTTTCATGACCCATGTTTTAAATGCTGACCCCCCCCCCCACCATCCAATCCCAAATCAGAATGTCTAGGGGTATGTCCTAAAAAACTGCGTTAGAAACCTGCTACAGAAAATTCCAGTAACCTACTTGAGAAAGATTCCACTAGCTGATACGCTGGAGTAGAGGGAATGATTAATGGGTAGGCAGCTAATTGGAAGGAAATGAGAGGGTTTAGAATCTATGTATTTTAGAGCTGTGAAGCAAATTCTCCTTCCCGGAGAGAAATGATGCCCGTGGAAAAATCAAGGGCTTTGGAAACGAATAGAGTTTGGAATCCTCACTTTGACTTTCCTAGCTGTCATTTAATCTGAGTTCTAAGATGAAGTTTAAAAAGTTTTTATTAATTGTGAGAACATGTAGCTTACAACATAGGACATCCAATCAATGTTTGCTGTCAATAGCTTATAGAGCAAATTCACCAGAGGGAAAATCAGAACTTACCCATATACACACTCATTTTCCAACTATTCCCTTTATTTCCATAAGGAAAACAGGGTTCCTTACATGATCATCTCTGCCTAAAATTCTCCACTGATCCTTTAAAATATCCTTATGTCAGCTCTAAGTCTTCTCTAAATTCACAACCCAACTTCAGTATTCTCCTGCAGACTCAGAACCTGTGTGCTGCTTCTGTGATTTAACACTCATTTAGTTAAACTATAATCTGTCTCCACTGTTACACTGGAAGCATCTGAGAAAACGCATCATATTATTACAACTCAAAGCAAAGTTCCCACTAAGTGATGTATATGTGAACACCATGCTTTATTGTTTTAATTCTTAATGACATTGACCCTTCTTTATTTTTGTCTAATTTTCAATAAGGGCTCAAGTATACAAAATGGTTTATATTAATACATAAATACAAGGGTAAATGAAATAAATGCTACTTATTATTTCTATATATTTATTTATATTTATTTTGGTCACACTGCAGCATCTGGGATCTTAATTTCAATCATGGAAAAAACCCATGCCCCCTGCATTGGAGGCTTGGAGTCTTAACCATTACCAGTGAAGTCCCTGATTTCTATATTTTATAAACTACCATTTATATGATGAAGACTTTGTTTACAGAGAGAGTGTAATGGCCATGTGCAAATTACCAGATCATAATCTTAAAGCTAGAGGAGACTTCAGTCATCTAAATTCTTTGTTTTATAGAAAAAAACAGCCTATGGAAGTGGAAAGGACTTGGTCAGAATGAATGGGCTAATTTATTATCAGAGTTGAAACTAGACTTTAGGCTTTCTAATTCCCAGGTCAGTGATTTTTCAACCACGTGGACCATTTAAGACTATTAGAGTTTAGCTCTGCTTGATGAGAATTAGTTCATCTGCCTCAGAAAGTTCTCTTAGCCGGACTGTCTCTAATGGGTCATTTTGCTTTGAAAGACTTCTGCTACAGAAAGCATCTAATACCCTAGATGTTAATGAGTGGTTTTATTGCCACAAACTAGGAATGGTCTCCATGGACTATCTTATCTGTCCTAATTAACTATTTCAGAAAGAATGGCCTAAAATAACTAATTAAAACCCATTGTTTCTTGAGATGGCATCTAGTATCTAGCTCATTGCCAACAATTGCATGAAAGTTTGATCATTGTGTTACATTTTGCAACTTCCAAATGATAGATTTTCCACAGATAGTCCTCAGAATGTTCCACAGGTATATTATAGAAGTTTTTCTCTGCCTCTGATGGTTAACTGGTACTTTCTGCTTTGAAATATAGCCCATCTGTCTTGGCCATGTTTAGGAGGCATAGGATTTGGAGTTTTCATCATTGTACCCGTAAAGTCTTTTATGTTACAATAGGAAAGCCAATTCATTTTTATTAGGCAAAAGTAGCTCATATAATTTAAAAGTCCAAGTAATTCTGATTTGAGACACAGCTGCATTGAGGCACTTAGGACATAATCAAGACTTGCTTCTGATCATAACATTCTGCCTCCTGCTGACCCAGGTGTCACATGGTAACTAGATGGTCATGTTACATCCTCTTAGCATCAAAGGTAAGGTAAGTCAGTCGTGTCCGACTCTTTGCGATCCCGTGGACTGTAGCCTACCAGGCTCCTCCCTCCATGGGATTCTCCAGGCAAGAGTACTGGAGTCGGTTGCCATTTCCTTCTCCACTTAGCATCAAGCCTTTTTCCAAAAATTCCTGGCAAAAGCATCTAGCTGGGCATATATCCATCCCTGAATCAATCACTAGGGCAAGGAAATGTGGCATATTGACTGGCTTAAACCTGGTCATACACTTGCCAAGTGTGCTTAGCTTCACCAGAACCACATGGACTGAGAACTGGAAACAGAATGGTCCCTCAGAGGGTCTTCTGAGAATCAAATTATCAGAGGTGGAATGAAGGCAGCAAAAATAATAAGTCGCCTCCCATGTATTCATGTGCTATACTAAACTCCTGGCTTCCTAAGAAAAATCCTAGCTGCCCTTGGGTCTCTTTCAGGAAGCCAGATCAGTTATCCCCCAGCTTGAAAAGAAACAGTTCTTTGCAGAACTGCCTCCCTGAATTGTACTACAACAGGGATTTTCCACTGACTTTAAGGTGTAGCCCTCTGGTTCTTATAGCATATATAAACCTGTCTGGTTTGTCCACTTGCATACAAATGATCAGGTTCATACAGGTGTTAGCATAAACAAAAGTGTTTACTCAGCTCCAGGAATCTGGGTAGAGGTGTGGAGAATCCACCAGGAGAGACTCAGCTAAATACTAGGAGAGTCTCTATCATGTAGGCCTGAGGAATTTTGTGCATCTATGGAACAGGGTGAGTTGGGGAGGGCAAGGTCTGCCAGGTGCTTTCTAGGTAAGATAACAGTAGTTTTATCAGAGTGAAAGGCTGGGTTCAGGGGCATAAACCAGACCTCTGCCAGGCAAATTGGGATGTATTTCCAGGTGCATGGCACCAGGAACCTAGAATAACATGCCTCTGTGAACATACATAAGGTATGTATTCCATACTCACAGAATAGCTATGAATGCATTCAGCTGCTTTCTAACTTTAGACACTTTGTGGAGTCTGGTTTTTGGGCACACCCCAGAACATCTGTCCTCTTGTTTATTCTCAGAATAATTCACAGTATCATTTTTATAAAAGGATTCTTTTAAGAAATTCTCACCTAATCTTAGTGCCAAGAATTGTTCTTCCTGTACCTGGAGTTAATCTTAATGGATGTGTGGGTGCTGGATCTAACCAGTCTTCTCTTTCTGCCTTGGCTACTGAAAAGCTTAAAGTGTGTGCTCTGCCCAAAGTGTGTCAGTCATGGTGGTGTGTACTGACAGTAATTCCCCACCCTCTGGTTTCACTCATGTAACTTCTCATTTATGTGATTCTTGAACGTTAGGTTTTCGTGTCAGCTGCTTGGAATCCTGTAATGATACTTCCCAACCCAGCTGCCCACAGAAGTGGCGTGGCCATCTCTTCAGCTGACTCCTTCAGTTTTTCAAGAAAGTGCCAATCCTGCCATATGATTGGGTTGACCCTGAAACTACAGCTAATTCAAACAGCTCATCAGGGAGAAAATAATGAGACAGCAGAGTCTGAACACTACTTGATACTGGGAAATTTTTACAAAACGTTTAGGTGTGATCAAGGTATTGTGGTTATGCTTTTTGTTTTAAACCTTTCAGATATACACTGAAATATTTACTGCCAAGTTGTAATGGCTAAGTCTGACATTAAACAGATGAAGAAGTATAACTCTCTCCCGGGGAGGGACATTTTTTTTTCTAATGTAGGAGAAATATACTACTATTCAACCTCTCCTGGAAGGTTGGCAGCCCTGAGAACTCCCTTTTTAATGTAGCATGTTACGGACGTATTCCTGCTTCCAAAGGAATGAGAAGCAGTCATTTCCACATGCGAGGCAACACATATTTTTGAACCAAACAGTCTGCCATATTCACCCTCCCATTCCCTGGATTTGGGGTCAACAAATCAACATTTGAACAAGGACCCCAGATGACTACTGCTGTAGGTGGTCCTTAGATCTCCCCCTCAGAAAGCTCAAGCACCACGAAAGCTTTGTTTCCTCTGACAGTCCTGGCCATTTTCTTAGGATTCCATATACCTCTTGTTCGTCTTTAACAAATATTTATTTGGCTGTGTCTGGTCTTAGTTGCAGCACACAGGATCTTTGATCTTTGCTGCACCATGCGGGATCTTTAGTTCTGGCATGAAGACTCAGTCGTGGCATGTGGGATCTAGTTCCCTGACTAGGGATCTAACCCAGGTCCCCTGCACTGGGAGTGGAGTCATAGCCACTGGACCACCAGGGAAGTCCCTCTTGTTCTTATTTCTAATCGCTGGCATTGCTTTCAGAAAATGGGTTTTTGCATCCTATTCTACACACATAAAAGGGGCTCTGAAGTCGTTAGTATGTGATGGGCCATATACCTGCCCTCCTCTGAGAAAGTCACAGTGATAAATACCTCATTCCAAAGTCTCAGTAGTCCTGCAACAAAGAATTCTGTTTAAACTTATCTAATCCATTTGCCAAAGTGAACACAAATCCTTTTTTATGAATGCCTATTAATAGCTCTGTAGAACACACAGAGTTGAAATTTCAAACATACCTGCATTTGTGAATGAGAGTTTAAGTTTTAATGTTTTCAATTCACCATGGCATTAACTGCCATTTCTCAAGGTGCATCTGGGAATTTCCTGGCAGTCCAGTGGTTAGGAACGCAT
Organism: Madoqua kirkii; assembly: GCA_006408675.1. Classification (NCBI taxonomy): domain Eukaryota; kingdom Metazoa; phylum Chordata; class Mammalia; order Artiodactyla; family Bovidae; genus Madoqua; species Madoqua kirkii. Next base: position 18,479 of record SJYC01048885.1, on the reverse strand, counting down.
GCTTTTACTGCTGAGGGCACTGGTTCAGTCCCTGGTCAGGGAACTAAGATCCTACAAGCTGTGCAGTGTGGCCAAAAATAATTTTTTAATTCAGTTCTGTTCAGTCAGTTGTGTCTGACTTTACAACCCCATGAACCGCAGCACACCAGGCTTCCTTGTCCATCACCAACTCCCAGGGTCCACCCAAACCCATGTCCATTGAGTCGGTGATGCCATCCAACCATCTCATCCTCTGTCATTCCCATCTCCTCCTGCCCTCAATCTTTCCCAGCATCAAGGTCTTTTCACTGAGTCAGCTCTTCGCATCAGATGGCCAAAGTATTGGGAGTTTCAGCTTCAACATTAGTCCTTCCAGTGAACACTCAGGACTGATCTCCTTTTGGATGGACTAGTTGGATCTCCTTGCAGTCCAAGGGACTCTCAAGTCTTCTACAACACCACAATTCAAAAACATCAGTTCTTCTGCACTCAGCTTTCTTTATAGTCCAACTCTCACATCTATAATGTTTTAATTAGCAACAAAAAAAGGTACTCCAATGCCTCTCTACTGCCTGTAGAGAAATAGTCACATTTCAATGCACTGAATTCAGAATCTGAAAAGCTGTGTTTAAATGCTTGTCACCATTTACCAATCATGTGACTCTGAATATGCTACTTAATCTGAGCTTCAGTTCCTTCATCTGAAAATTGGGAGTAAGAGCTGTTCAACTGCTCCTCTGATGAGAAGGTCACAGATAGCACATAGGAAATTATCTAAGTCTGGAAATAATTTCAAATAATGTTTACCTGAGGCTTGGGCCAGGGTTGTTTACAAACAACTAGTTGTCTGGTCTGCTTTCCAGCTCAGATTATGGCACTAACCCGGCAAATAACCTGCTGACCAGGAAGGAGTCCTAGTGCACACGTGAACACCCGCAGGCCTGCTCAGATCCGGGTGCATCAGCCTGTGGCTTAGTGGCCGACAGCACCCTCCACTACTACAGATCTCTTTTGCTCCAATCAAATCAGGAGGAGGAAGCCATCAACTAACTCTTTCTTTTGCCCATGCACAAAAGAGACTAGACGAAAACAGGATTCCACAGGCATACCAGTGCTGACGAGCAGGGTGTAGAAACTAGTCGCATTGCCTGCCACTGGACTAGGAATCTGGGATAATTGTCACTGCCCTCTTTTCCCCTACTGCAGGATATCCGATTGCTAAATCATTGCCAATACACCCATCTGATGAAATTAGGCCCATGAGGCCACTACAGTTAATATCAGGGTGAATCCAGGATGCACACGGAGGCCTTCTCTGGCAGAGAAGCACAGATTAAAGTCCTTGTCTAAACAGCTTTTTCTTTGAAAAAGACAACAGAGCACATGAAGAGACCTGAAGATTGCTGGCAAGTTTTCTCATTCAAACTGTAGAGCTAGTGACATGGATATTTATATCTCTAGAGAAGGTGTAACCCTGACATTTGTTTGATGTCATCTAACTTAAATATTTTATAATTTGGGTCATCTACTCTTCCACCCAATACTATTAAAAAAAAACAAATGCATAAAAAGCTGAGGTGCGTTTCCTTGTAACACATTCCTAAACAGAAAAATGCCAGAGAAGAAGAAAAAAAGACGAGCAACCACCAAACAAGATTTGTTTACATCTATTTAATGCTAAGAACACAGATATCCTCAAGAAGGGACACACCTAAGAAACAGAGTTTTGAGGGTTTTTCCTGAATAGGATTTTGATCATGAAAACTAGCAATTGAAAGCTCTAAAACAACAGAGCACATAAGTCTAAAAATGCAACACATATTTTATCTCTTACCTGAATTACCTGAGAACCCTGAAACATTCTCTTGAAGAGCTATCCATATTAAAATTGTGCAAAGAAGCTGTACCCATAGTGTTTAAACCATAAAACCAAGACTGGGTTTATACATGATAAAAATAAAGATAAAGCACATAAAATACTATGCAGTTCATCGAATTCAAAGAAAACCAGAGTGAAGGAAAGGCAATGAGGACAGGAGACATTCTGGAAAGCGGGATGCTCCAGTGACACCTACTGCGAGCCTGTCTGAGGCCAGGAGCTCCGAATGCGTGGAGCCGTCACTGATAGGATGGATAAAGCGTGATTTCTCTAACCGCCAGCAAGTTAGCGGATGATCTGGCAAAATTTCCGGGATTAAAACCGAGGTAGTTTTCGTAAGGAATGTTTTTCTTGAAAGCATGGCCAGCATGTGGTTGAGCCGGGACCTGATCCCAGCAAAGTGAAACTGTCTCTCTTTATTCAAGTTTCTGAATGAGTCTCTGAAGCACAGATCGAAGTGGGGGGTGCTCCAGTACTTGGGGTGTCCAGGCGTGGCAAAGTCAGTGGATCTGAAGGAAGTCTGGGAGCCGATGGAGCTGGCCACAGAGCCTTGGGAGGACAGAGAGGAGGAGGACCTCACACTGGAGGAGCGCGACACAGACATCTTTGATACTGGTGACTCTTCCTTAGACTGGCTTCCCGGAGAGGCGAGAACACCCTCGTCCACGTCAGTCTGGGTGGTGGCTGACGTGGTGGGGACCACGGTTTGGGAGCTCCCCACCCTGGTGGCCACTGTGGTCTGGGTGCCGGCGCACGCCATGGCCGCGCTGGCTTGTGTCCCCACGTCACTTGTGCTCACAGCGGGGGTCTCCTCTCCTGGCTCTGTCTGAGTAGCAGCATCAGTCGCCCTCCTGCCCTCCAGCCTGTCCCTGCAGCTGCTGAGGTAGTCCTCCTCGCTGATGGTGGAGGCCTTGGAGGCCTCACACCCAGCCTCTGCCCGGCCCTCCTCGCCACCCAGCTCGGCCTTCCGGGGAGTGCTCGAGAGCCTGGCCAGCCGCAGCCTCAGCAGGTTACCCAGCGTGAGCTCCTTGGACAGCGGTTTCTGGTCGACAAGATGGTCAAACCTGCCACTGATCCGGAAGCTGGACAGGAGCTTGGAGCTGATGGGCTTTGACTGTGCGTAGAGGATTCGGAACTCCAGGTCAAAGTGTTCAACCACTTGGCCAGACAGAATCACCAAGTTGCTGCTGTTTAGTTTGCCATCCGTCCATGTAAAACTGCAGGATTAGAAAGACAGAAGCTGATAAGGATGATTGATCTTCATTTACTTACTGTCAACCTGATTATAAAGCCCAGACATCCTGTGACATAAGAGTCACAATTCAGGAGATAGCACCCTACCATGCAGTGTGAATTCCGCTAGCCTTAACACGGGATATAACCTAGGAATATGTTAACATTGAAGTCAAAAAGGGACCTCCCTGGCAGTCCAGCAGTTGAGACTCAACCTCCCATTGCAGGGGGCACGTGTTGGATTCCTGGTCAGGTAACTGAGATCCCATGTGCTAGAGGGCTCAGCCAAAAGATTAAAAAATAAAAAGACCAGTATTCTACCAACAGGCTAAAGTGTATGATCCTCAGCCTCAGAGTTGCTAAAATCTAGAAACGGCTGAGCACAGCGCCCTGAGGAACGTGCCTAGCAGTGTCCCGGGGGAAGCTCGCGGTAGAGCCGAGACTGGGCCCCAGACCTTGAGAGCCACAGGGGCGGCGCTCCGCACCACCTCGCCCACGCTGCTGTTTCCACAGGAGACAGGCCTGTCATTCTAACGATGACACCATTGCTCAACACACATGTAGAGCTGATGAGAGGCTGCGCACCCCTGGCGGTTCAGTGTGCCGCCTCCTTCCTATGGTGACAGGGCCCCTGCCCACCCTAGCCCAGCCAGCTGCCTGGAGGCACCCTCTCCAGGTACAGCAGGGCTAGGCAGGTGACCCAGGCTGGCCACAGTATCCTACCACTTAGATGAGGGGATCTACATAGGGTGGGTGGTAAGCCAGTGACAGCCAAGGAATTTTGCAAGGCCTGATACCATCAGAGAGAGAAAGAGAGTAAGTCTCTCACTTTTATAAATACCTACTGAAGTTCACATGAAGGGAGCCTGGACCTCTGTCTACAAATAGAAAACCTGACTGAGAATAAAGATCCATGAGAGGACTTCCCTGGTGGTCCAGTGATTTAAGAATCTGCCTGCCAATGCAGGGGACATGGGTTCAATCCCTGGTCCAGGAAGATCCCCTGTGCCATGGGGCAGGTGAATCCCTTCTCCTCAACAAGAGAAGCCACCACAGTGAGAAGCCCACACACTGCAATGAAGAGTTGCCCCCACTCCCCACAACTAGGGAAAACCCATGTGTGGCAACGAAGTCCCAGTACAGCCGGAAAAAAAAAAAAAAATCAACTAGAGAAAAGCAGAAATAGGAGATGGTGCTCTGATAAATGCATGGCCCCTAGGTCAAGATGAGCTGAAAACCAATGGTACCTTTCCATACTTTCAAGTTAGGTGAGACAGTAAATTCCATTTTGCACAAAGTAGTTTGAGCCAGCTTTCTGTACCACTGCAATCACCCCACTGACTCAGAAAAATCTGTATCAGGAGTAGGGTGTTTACAGAAGAAATCATAAAACATAGTAGCAACTCTGTCTCTTGTAACCAAGGACCCAGGCTAAAGCAAATTCACCATGTGACAACTGCCTTCAGAGCTGGAGACGAAAGATCCTTTTGAAAACCATCAGTAAGATCATGTAAGCAAGACCTTTATCCAGCACTAGGACTAAAACAGTCCTCAGCAAATGAAACCCATCCTTATTTTCATCCTCAATGGAAGCATATTTCACTTTTAGGAGGTAGTTATTGGAGCCACTGTGTCCTTGTCTTTTGAAGTAAAATGCCAACTCAAGAGTTAATGATTGGGAAATGTGAAGATGTAGAAACAAAGAGCTGTTGGGCTGGGGAACTGGTAACAATTTAGACTATAAATCTGCCACAGAGCAGAATCACGGAACTCCTAGTTCCCTGAAAGATCGAGATAAAGGCCTGACGCACATCCCAAATTGTTTCTACAGGAAGCAGAAACCCTCCACGTGAAAACTGCTGACTGCAAGAACACAGATCCCAGACTGGCTGAAGCCAGAAGGCTGATGAAGCTTGAAACTTCACCTTGCTGCCAACCAATCCGAAAGCTGTCCACAAGCTGATTACACCCTGCGCCTCGAACACAGTAAACTTCCTCACCAGCCCCTCCAGGCTGTTCAGAGTCTTGAGATCAAGAGCCTGCTGGGGCCCTCTCTGCTCGGCAAAGCAATGAAAGCACCTCTTTTCTGCTTCACCTAAAACTCTGTCTTTGTGTTTCTGTTTGGCACTGGTGAACAGAGGCCGAGTTCCAGCAACAGTTTTTATAGTTCAGATTCAGAATAGTCAAAAATCAATTGGAAAGTTTGGTTAATACAGATTAATCCTACCGTGGATAAAAATCTTAGTTTCCTCCTATTATTGCCAAACTTCTTATAAAAGGACGTCTTGAGGAGGAGTTCAAATTGTTCTGAGAACTAATGGTACCATTTGAAAAGAAAGACACCTAGAGTTTCTTCATCTGCCTGCCTCCTCTCACACAAGCCTCTACACACCCATCTTTACCCACGGCTGACACCCAGTTATCACTCAGGGCTGCCTGCTTCTTCAAATATCGGTTTTCTTCTTTAAACTGTAGAAACACACCTCAGCTCACATATACCATCACACAGTCTAACACAGAGAGGGCAAAACACACCACCATCAGAGCCACGTCCACAAAAAAAATATATCCTAACCTCTGAAGATTATCATTTACCACTCCTTATCTTCACCCTCCATTCAAATTCCCTGCCCTCTACCCTAAGATGCCACGCCAACAGGAGACTTCAAAGGTGGAGCCAAAAGCATGGATCTGCTTTCTAGACTAAAGCACCAAATCATAAGGCTTGAATCAAGGTGAAGGATTAAAGCAGGCAGCTTCAGCTGTGCCCTCCATCCTGAGCCCAGTGCCTACAACCGCCCTTAATTCAAGTGGGCAGGGACACGGGGGCTCGAAGGCCTGGAGAAACAGGATTCGAGACTGATGCAGTCACTGTTGTTGCTGCTGCTGCTGTTGTTGTTTAGTCGCTTAGTTGTGTCTGACTCTTTGCGACCCCTTGGACTGCAGCACACCAGCCTCCTCTCTCAGTGGGATTTCCCAGGCAAGAATACTGGAGTGGGTTGCCATTTCCTTCTCCAGGGGGGTCTTCTCGACCCAGGGATGGAACCCACATCTCCTGCACTGCAGGCAGATACTTCATGCTGAACCACCAGGGAAGCCCCCCTGTTCCAGTCACTGTTAATCCCCAGTTCGTCCACTGCAAGCCTGGCTAAGCCTTGAATCAAGGACTCCCTCACTGTCAGGTCTCCAGATAAGTTTCAACCTCTGCTCTTTAGGTTTGTGAACCACAAGGCAGTGGAGGGGACCCCGGCCCGACTCACTCCAAGAAGAAGAGGCTTTGACTAACCTATTCACATCTATTCACACCCACAGATGCACACGTAGAGGTATGCTTGCCCATAAAGGCTCACATTGAGAGGCAAAAGCAGCTTTCACCTTCATAGAGTGCACTTCCTCTTAAAAGTTTAGATTAATAACCATGGATGGGTCAGAAACTCACCTGTAGGAGCCTGTAGCCACACGAATGCCATCAATCAGTGTGAACTTTTCATGAACCTTCCCAACAATTTTAGTTCCGGACCTGGCGTAGTAAATATTTCCTGTAATCGTCCGGACAGTCATCAGCTGTTGGTAGGGGAGTGGGAGAAAAAGAAACGAATGATCCAGTGAGCACATGATAGAAAAAGCCTTCGTTTACGATTCTGAACAGATAAACGTACTGGCAGATGAGAGGTTACATTGCTGGGTAACAACGCCCACAGTACAGGAGCCAGGTGAGACTCAGGACTTAAGTAATGCTACTTCACCTAAGTCCATCTTCTTGCATGCTTTTTTATGCGTGCATATTTTTTGAGACCTTCAGTTCATGTGGACATGTGCTCTAAAAGAAGATTCACTTTTTGGAGACACTAAACAACAGAATTCAAACAATGACTTTGAAACAAAATGTGGGGGACAAGATCATCAAAGAAAACATGCTAGTAATAAATAACATTTTAACAAAGACTCAAAGAAGCTAAGCTGACAATTCTCTTGTATAACAGCATTGCTAATAAATAATAGCCCATCCACACTTATCCCCACCCCATAATGGGTATGGAGAACAGGAAGAGAAGACAAGCCTTCTCTAAATACAGGGTTTCTGAGGCGGAAACACTCATATTATGTGGCTTAATCAGCAATGTTACTTCTCCCACAAGTACGCATTTACCAAAAAGGTGCTCTGCTGATGTGCTGGGGCCATATATTGTATAATCATCCTTGCAGAATGACGCACATAAATATATATACAATGGAATGCAAAATACTAAGCCAATCTGAATTCTTTGGAGCAGAACAGTGGCTCTGTATCTTTAGAAATCTTAACCACTAAGAGTAAATGTCTAAGATTTTTGTTTGATTCTCTCATTCACTCCACAAACAGCAAAAGCTCCTACTATGTACCAAGTCTTCCGACAATAGATATAAGGCATGCTCCTTACCTTCAAGGACCAGGAGACAGAAAATGAATGATTAAATTACTATAGCAAGACATAACATCATCCAAAGAAGTGAAAACCTACACCTCCACAAAAACCTGTACACAAATATTCATAGCAACTGTATTCATAATTGTAAAAAACTGGAAGCTACCCTAATATCCATCAATGAGTGAATAAACAAACTGTGGTTTAACCATACTATATGATACTGTTCAGCAATCAAAGGAAGAAACTGTTGACACACAATTTGGACATATCTCAAGGGCATGAAAAAAGCCAGTCTCAAAAGGTCACACACAGGAAGGAGAGGACACGTATACCTAAGGCTGATTCACGTTGATGCATGGCAGAAATCAGCACGACACTGTAAAGCAATTACCCTCCAATTAAAAATAAATACATATTTTTTATAAAGGTCACACACTGTGAAATTCATCTACATACCGTTCTCTAAATGTTCTCTCAATGACAAAATGACAGAGATGGGGGACAAATTAGCAGTTGCCAGGAACGAAAGACACAGGGGAGGGAACCAGAGGGGCGTAACTGTGACCGTAAAGACGCTGCCAAGGGAGAGCTTTGTGGCGATTGAACAGCTCTGAATTCTGATAGCGGTGGTCACACATATGTACACATGGGATAAAATGGCACAGAACAATAGGCCCACATGGTACCCATGTCAATTTCCAGGTTCTGGTGTTGTGTTGCAAGTTATATAAGCTATAACTGTTGGGGAAAACTGTGAAGGATATATGAGAACCTGTATGTGCTCATACTGTCTTCTTCTCTTCACAACTTCCATCATTATTTCATAATGAAGACAAAAGACAAAACAAACGATGGCATAACACAACATTGTTTCTGTGCTATTCTTACCAAAATGCATAATATGAATTTAACCATGAGGAAACATCAGACAAATTCCATTAAGCATTAAGATTCTAACACAAACTGTTGCAGATGAGAGGAAGCTAGGAGAAATGGCAACTAAATGCCAGATACAGTCCCAGATTGCTTCCTAGGTAAGAAAACAGGCATTCATGGAATGATTCGTGAAATTTATGATGTCTTAAAATAGGTAATAGGACTATATCAAGTTTGTTTCGTGATTTTGAAATTTGTTCTGAGGTTTGTCAAGATGTTAACATTTAGAGAATCTGGGCACAGAGTATTCAGGGATGCCTTATATTGTTTTTTTAGCACCTTTGTAAATCAAACTATTTCAAAATAAAAATTAAAAAAAAAAAAAAAGAACTAGAAACTTCCATAGAGGTGCACATGGCCCTGGCAGGGGAGGGGTTCCTGGATTATACTCCTGAGCAGAGCTTCAAAGGATTTGCATATAACACAAACATGAAGAACATCACTGTGGGTAGATTTCAGTGTGATTCTGGGCGACTTTCCCTTTGGCATTTATCTGAATACTATATAGGCCTCTGTGATGGTGGTCAAAACACTTTTTTTAAAAAATTAGTTATTTATGGCTGTGCTGGGTCTTTGATGCTGTGAGGCTTTCTCTGGTTGCAGTGAGTGGGGGCTACCCTTTACTTGCAGTGCGTGGGGTTCTCATTGCGGGGGCTCCTCTGGTTGCAGAGCATGGGGTTCTCATTGCAGGGGCTTCTCTTGTTGCAGAGCGTGGGGTTGAGAGTCAGACTCAGTAGTTGTGGTGCACAGGCTTAGCTGCCCCACGGCATGTGGAATCTTCCCAGACCAGGGATCAAACCCATGTCTCCTGCACTGGCAGGCACACTCTTAACCACTGGACCACCAGGGAAGCCCAAAGCACTTTTTATTTAATTTTTACTTTAAAAAACTTTTTGTTTTATACCGGAGTATAGTTGCTTTACAATCAAAGCACCCTTGAGTGCCTGCACATTAAGGTATGACCAAGTTCCTGGAGACCAGGCAGAAGAAGTCACCCCTAAGAGGTGAGGGGCAGACTCACCAACACAGGCAGGCCCTGGTGAGTGAAGGCACCAAGGCAAGGTGGTGCATCCCAAGGAATAAGTTAGGACATGAACATGAACACAGGTGAGGCCAAGGGACAGGCCTCCTTATGACTCTTCCTAGAGGATACAAACTCCCCACCCCCGCCACCTGCCCCAAAGGCAGCAACCAATTGCAGGCAACTGAGTTGGTAAATACACCTAGATTTCTGCTGAGTGGATGAATCAGAGCCAATCACTCAATCAAAGTCATGGCCAGGCTATTCTGTGATCTTCCTGCTGCTTACACACAGCCTCAATTACAGCAACAGCATTTGAAATTAAACATCGACACCTTCAATTTCTTCACCAGGCTCTACGGCAGAGTGGACTGAACATCTAGTTAGATCATGATGCGCTTTCCAGGCCTGACTTGCATGTCCCTTGGGTTCACTGGATGCATTTTTAAACTGACTGTCAAAAACAAGCTAGTGAAGTCATATAATCTTACACGTAAATACTTGGCTCAAATTCTTTCATCCTCAGTGCAAAGGATATAAAGTCTACTTTCAAAATAACAAGAAATGAAAGGGATTAAGAACACTGGGGCTAAGACTTCCTTGGTGTGAGACTTCCTTGGTGGTCCAGTGGTTAGAAATCTGCCTGCCAATCCAGGAGAGACAAGTTCGATCCTTGGTCCAAGAAGATCCCACATGCCGCAGGGCAGCTCAGTCTGCATGATAGAACGACTGAGCCTGTGTAAGTGCAACTAGACATAAGCCCACACACAAAAACAAAGACCCACTGCCGTCAAAATTTAAAAAAATAAAAGAACACCAGGGCTGGAGGCAAGCAGACAGATGGAGAAACTCCATCCCACTACTTTTTAGCTGTAGACCCTGGGCTCTGGTGTCACCACTTCCCAATCAGAAAACAGGTATAATACCACTTACCTGATGGGGCTGCTGTGAGAAGTGAGTGGCATAACACTGTCAACAGCCTAGAACAGCGCCAAGGACAGAGCAGGACTCCATAAACGGTGATCATCATGATTAAAATTGGAGCCTACCAGTGCTGGGGCCAAAAGCAGCAGCTTCTCTTTCCTCCCCATTAGAGAAATGCTATTTACTGTGATGGACAGAATAGCACTGTGTGTGTAAGAAACCAGTCTAGTTCTTTCCAGGCTTTCTATCTCATTTTATGTTTCTGGGAACATCCTTATTTTGGAAAATAAGGATATTACTTTTGGGGTTTCCTTTGAAAATACTAGCCATTTTTCTTTATAGATTAAAAAACTTTCTCTACGATCATTGTTACATTTTTACACTAAAAAACAAAAAAAGGTAGCAGCTTCCAGGCAGCCTTTTGCTAGGAGAGGCCAAGGTCTGAACTTGACTCTGCCCATTCTTTCCAATGAGACTTCAGGCAGAAGACTGCTCACATCTCCAGTCCCTCCCCACTTCCAGTGGGAAGACCACCAACTACTACCTTGTAGCTCACTGACCGTCATTACTTGCTGATTGAGGTGAAACTAGAGACACTGTAACACAAACCTTTTCTTCTTCGGGATGAACTTTCAGATCCATGCACATATCCAAAAACTGAGAGAGCAGAGCCTGGTCCAGTAGGATATACACAGCAACTCCCTGTTTCCGAGAGATCTCCTGCAGGTCTCGGAAGATGTCGATGTCTGTGAAAACATCCATCACCACTGCAATCACCTAGGGTGTGGGGAAGGGAGAAGAGCAGCGGTCAACCCACAAGGACACCACCTTACAGCTGGCTGTCAGGACTGGACCCCCTCTCGGAGCTGCCAAAGGATCCCCCGCTACGCTATCCCTCCTTCCTTCTCCTTCTGCAATATCAGCTTTCCCCTCACCATGGACTCCTGTCCATTTCCAAAGATGCTCAGGCCACTGTAGCCTACAAATCTGGACCTGACCCAGCTAACCCTCCCAACTGCCTCCCAGCCCCTCTCCTCCACACCACAAATTTCTCAAAACTGTAAATTCAACCACCATCTTGATGTCCTATGAACCTGTTCCATTCAATTCTCTTCCTTTACTAAAACCCTTGTCTTATAGCTCAGATCAGCAAGTTATCCAGGTTCTGCAGCTAACACACTATTATCTTAGGCATATGGCTTTTTGTCTACGTCTGTAACACATGTATGTTAAACCTTCAGAGTCTCTTGGAGGACCCCTTCTGGGTGTACCAGTTTCCAAGCCTGACTTTATTGTCTGATTTTGGATCATAATATGATTTTCTATTATAATCTAAAAAGGACCACCCCATCTACCACTGACTCAAGTCTTGAAACTGATCAAACCAGGCAGGCTGATCCTCCCACCTTCTGCCTCGGCACATCACATCTTCATACGTCTGCTCCCTCCACCAGTCAGGATCTAACCAAATGGCTTCCAGAGCGCCAGACTCTCCTTTGTAAAAGGTGGTCTCTGCAGTTCTCTTGTATCTGTCCACAGCGCAAGCCCACAACAAGAACACGGAAATATGTCCTAAAGACGATGTCCTGGAGCTTAGACCAGTCCTTTCCCTCTTCCCAAGGACCGGGCTCCATTTCGCCTCCTGATCAATTTCCCTTTGTGCTGATCAATGTCACTCAGCACAGACTAGTTAGGCACTGCCATGTGGCCTCAGGCAGATTATAGCTGCTTCCAAAAAAATCTTACTCCTTAGCTGCAAAATCGGTTCCTAGTGAGCATTAAATGACTACGTTACATGGAGTGCTCTGTAAAAGAGATCCCTCTGGTATCTGCTCACTGATTTACATGACCAGTCCTGAGTCTGAGCCGTCCAGACAGTTCAGGGCAGAGAAATATCTACCAGCTCCCAGCTTTCCTGCTCAAGAGAGGCCGCTCCAGTGGCAAAGGCTCTCATCACATCCTCTGCAAGTTGAAAGCGTGGTTGTCAGCTAACTACTGGCAGGGCCATGGGAACATCAAAACATGCAGGTCTCATACAAGCCCCAGAGTCAGGGTTGGGGACCAGCGTGGGGAGGGGCTATCAGCTTAAGAAACCAATCCCAAAGCCCAAGGTTCAGGGCTCTTTTGCGGGCTGGAAAATCCCACCAGTAAAGACTCAGGACTCTTCCCATCACATTAAGTCCTGATTTACTTACAGGTCTCACCTCTTCTGTGGGGGCAGAGGCCCTTGAACAAGACTGATTCATCCCTGTGGTCCCAGAGAGCTCAGGACAATACTCAAGGGTCATTATCCAATGACACCTTACAGGGAGCTCGAATGAGCTTTTTGGCCCGCTCAATATCTGAATATCAAAGAAATGTAGAGACAAAGGGGCGATTTCGCTGTCCTTCTCTAACACTGCACAGTCTTGTCTACCAGGAGGAGGGACCTTGAAATGCCAGCTCCTGGGAAGTCACTGCTGTGAAGGAATTTGGGAAGGAGTATTTCTCTCTCTGGCTCCCTTTCTCCAATGTTGCCAAAATCCCAGGTGTGAGCTATAAAACCCACTGGAGACAGTGACTTAGAAAACAAGCATTCTTTCTAAACTGGTGGCATCTCCAGAAGTTTATACTCTTGAATGTGTTTTTATATATCCTATTTGGAAATGTATCTATCCCATGTAATTCAGCGGCTGAAAGGCAGAAAGGCCTAGGAGCAGACCCCAGCTTTGTGATTTACTAGCTGTGTGACCCAGGGTAAACTGCTTAATCTCTCTGAGCCTCAGTCAGTCTCCTCCTCCAACAGATATGGATAACAGCATCTGGCATCTACGTCAAAGGGCTGTTGCAAGGATTATAGGAGACAAAGCCTAGAAAGGGCTTAGCTCAAGCATGAAATCAGTGTTCGATTATGCAGCCAGCACTTCTTTCAGGGTCTCCTGTGAGCTGAAGCCTGTGCTAGGTAGGAAAATGCTTATAAAGAATTCAACACCCACCTGACTTACCCACAAAGCGAGGACCTGGGATGCAGGCAAGGAAAGTGGTACATACACGGTAAGAGGCAACGAAATCAGGGGAACACTTCGCAGGGAGTAGGAGACAGTAAAGCAGCTCCCTTGGAGGAGCAGACCCAACACAGGCCCCAGAGGAGAGCCGCGGATTCCTGGAGGGGATGGCATTTGAGCCGAACCACAGATAAGGACAATTTAGCCAGGGGAGAAGTGAAGGGGTGGGGGGCCGGGAGGCATCCAGCAGGATGACAGAGGAAGAGGCCAGAAAGGACAGGGTATTGCCCCAGTCTGGATGGAATGCAGGGTATGCACAAGAGGGAGCGACAGCACGTGATGAGAGGAGCGTGTGCAGGAGCACGGAAGGTCTTGGACGCCCAGCAAGGCATCAGGATCATACAGGTCACGGACCAGAGGAGGTTTAAAGAGCGACAAGGGCAGTGGTGGAGCCAACAGGACAGAAGATACTGACGGTGGGGTAGGTTGAAGATGCGGCCCCCTCCTCCAACTCAAGGCCACATACCTAAGCGCCTGCTGTATTGCTTTCTGGGTTCAACAAATGTTTAGGAGGACTAAAGACCAAAATGGGCTTCCCAGGTGGTTCAGTAGTAGGAATCCACTCCCTAATGCAGGAGACATGGGTTCAATCCCCGGGTCAGAAGATCCTCTGGAGAATGAAATGGCAACTCACTCCAGTATTCTTGCCTGGGAAATCCCAGGGACAGAGGAGCCTGGTGGGCTACAGTCCATGTGGTCACAGTCAGACATGACTGAGCGACTGAGCGCACAGCACACAAAGACTGGAAGAGGGACTTCCCTGGCGATCCAGTGGTTAAGACTCCATGCTCCACGAAGTTCGATCCCTGGTTGGAGAACTAAGATCCTGCATCCTACATGTGAAAGTCACTCAGTTGTATCCAACTCTTTGCAACCCCATGGACTATGTAGACCATGGAATTCCCCAGGCCAGAATACTGGACTGGGTAGCATAGCACAGCCAAAAAAAAAAAGACTAAAAGAACAAAAATCAGCAACAGAGGTTTCAATGGGGGGCCAGGTGGGAAACCATGAGGGTCACAGAGGAGTCAGATGTGAACTCAGGTCCACACAACAGAAAACAGAAAAAGAAACAATCCCAAGACAAAGGTTTCAAAATTGATTGTGAGGTGGCATAAAATCTCATAAAGGGGTTCTGAATGCACACGTGTGAGAAAAGAGCTGAGCTCATAAAAAGTGAGAGAAAAACAAATCCAGGGTCAGTCCCCATCCTCAAGAGAGACAGGAGATGAGGTGGGGTATCCCAGCATGATGGAGTCACTGTATGTATACCCTGGCACCACCGAGACAGTGCCAAAGAGGCCAGCCCAGCTGGCCAGGCTAGAGAGGGTTGGAGGGTTGCTGGGCAGGGCCCCAGAAGCGGGGCCCACAGTATGTGAGGCACCTGCCAAACTGAATTTTGATTCATCACCCTAACAAAACAACTGCACAAACACCACCATTGTTACATAGTGAGTAAGTATCTAATTTGATATTAGTTTCATTGTTTGGTTTTGAGGTCTCAACCTTTCCTGTGTGTTGAAAATAATTGGATGTGAACTGGCCTCTCACACCCATGGAGTAGTTAGAGGGTGGATGGAGGTGTTTCTCCTTTTGATTCCCCCAGTAGCCAACATTCCCTCCTCTTTCTAGAGCAGGGCCCTTAAAAGACTTCTGGAAGTAGTCTCAGTGAGGCCTGCCTTCCTTCAAGACAGACCCCCATCCTACCCTCCTACTCCACCCCCATGCAACCAAGCCCTGCACAGTTGAACTAGACCTGGGGCTTCTCAACAGGAAGCCTCTTCACTGAACTGAGCTATGACCTGGGCTCATCCACTAGCCAGCTGAGTACCTGCTCTCCAGGGCTGGCCACATCTCAGAAGTGTTGGTGTTTATGCCCCGGAAGATACACTTGAAAGTGCTCATCACTCCCACTTCCTGAGTCGTACCACAGGGTGGACAAGGAGAGACCCGTGGGCAGGCGGGATTGCCCTGTAACAGCTCATCCTGCAAAGAGTGTCTGTTCACTTAGGGCTAGAAAGCTCTACAAGTAGTGGTTCGTGAATGTCTTTCCGGGTCAAAGCCCATCTGTGCCTGTTGGTCCTAACATGACACCTAAAGAAGAAACAGCCCACTGTTGGAGCCTGGACGGCTGCTGCCGGCCCTCATGCTGTTCCTGCTTTTCTGCAGCTGCATCTAGAGAAGCCACTCCTGCCAAGTCCCATGTCATCATCACAGATGACACAACCTCAAGTTAGCTCCTTCAGTCACTCCAGCTATCCCCCAATGACTTATACCATGGGGCCTGGTGATCCACACGGTTACAGGCAGCAGTCCCTGGAGTATCCTGCACAGACCCCCTCATTTATGTTACTTTCCACATACAACTGGAATCTTTTCCATTTGCCAAAAGCTCCAAAGAAGTATCTTGAGATCTGAAAACCCATTAATCGTTATCTCCAATTTACTGAAAAGAAAAATAAAGCACACAGAGGTTCTGTGTCTTGTTCAAGGTGGCACACTTAGTCAAAGGCAGGAGCTGGAATTTCAGCCCCATCTGGGCACCTCCAGAGCTACCTATTAAAAGGTGTTAAACATTATCCCAAGCAAATCTAATTCCAGTCTTCAGATGATTGAGAGCTTGGAACAGATCCTGAAAGGATCAAGTAAAGTATTCCAGAAAGTAGATAAGATTAAGTCCACCAGGGAGGATGATCACCAAGGACACAAAACTCGGAATGCCCTAGGATAGCAGCAGACACTTCTTTCTGCGGGCGGTTTGCTAACTCTGAATGAACTAAATCAGGAAACCTTGGGAGGCACATCTGATGAGGCTGCAGGGTTAGACCTGGACACAGATGCAGGCTCCTCCGCTTCTAAACACCATGTACCCCCTGGCAAGATATTCCACGGTGCTGGCTTCTGCCACATGCAAATAACGCCACCCAGCTGCAGCGTCTGCGGTGGGTTTGGTCACCTGACAACTCCTGAGACGCAGACAACCTTCAATGGCAGCTAGCACAGTCTTAGTTCTCATTTTGCCACCTTTCCTGGGTGAGTCATTCTACCTGAGCTCAGCATCCTCAGACACAGCCCCTCTGAGCTCTGCTGTCTGATTCATGCACCCACCATGGGCAGGGTGGGGCTCTGAGAGCTTCATGGGGCCACACAGGGTGGGTCATTCCTGTTCTCATTCTGCTCTTCCTCTGCCTGGAGCAAGAGGCCCATGTCACTCACTGCATCTCAATTTCTTTCCCTTCCCACCCACGATCATAAAGCAAAGACACATGTTAGAGATGCTTAGAATTCTACCAGAGGTCTGTGCATGTGCAAAGAAGCATCAGCCTGTCTGGTGGTCAACAAGAGCCTGTCTGCTGAATTCCTCATGCTGAGCACACGACACCCAAGTCAACTTCCTTCAAGTTCCCAGGGCTCTTGTCTCTTTTGGATAACTTTTTGATAAAATTTTTTTTAGAAAAGCTAAAGACCTGTATTTTCTCCCCAAGTATTACAGATTTTAATAGAACAGAAATGACCTCCTGGAGATTTCTTTTACAATCTTGATACCAACTTCAGAGTTTGAAGATCAAAAAAAAATGTCAATGTTCACAGCAAAACCTAAATTTGTTTGTGCCTGTTGTTTTCTCTAAGTTTCATGGGCTGTTATTATAAAATTAGCAATATAAGCACCAGACTTAAGTACTAGTGGAGCCTCTGTCTGCAGAGAGTGGCCTGGGGCCTCGCTGGAAAGGCTAGGGTGGCAGAACCAGTTTTTCACTGGCCCCGGAGTGAGGGCCAGGCACATATGGTGGCATTTCCTCTGCACTGTTCCAGCATAAAGTACACAGGTGGACTGGGCTTTTTCTTTTTTCTCTTTAAATTTACTATTATTTTTAATTTTTTGGCCATGCTGTGCAACATGTGGGATCTTAGTTCCCCAACCAGGGATGGAACACATGCTCCCTGCACTGGAGGCACAGAGTCTAATCCACTGGACCACCAGGAAGTCCCGGGCTTTTTCAAAGGGAGGGAAAAGCATCAAGAGGTGTTTTGTGGGAGCAGGGACTTACCACTGTGGGTTAGTTTTATTTTTTTAATTATGCAGAACATCTGCCTGGCTCCCAAGTCCAACTGACAAAACACACTACATTGAAAGACATCAGGCTTCCCTTCTTATCCCTTCCTTTCTGCCCTCCCCACTAACATAATAACTTCAACTAATTTTTTATTTATTCTCCCATTTTAAAAAAAGATACAGAAGCATATATGTGTACACATCCTCACTTATGTTACTGAAGAAGTATGCATATGTGTGTGTATATGTATGCATATGTATGTTCTAATCCCCCTGTAGATAAAAGGCAGCATATGATACACACTGCTCTAGGCCACTGCATCCAACAGAACCTTCTCAGATGACGGAGATGTTCTATATCTGCTCTGTCCAACACGGGAGCCACTGGCCGCCAGCAGCAATTAAACACTTGAAATATGATTAGTATAATAGAGGAACTGAGTTTTTTTGAATTGTATTTCCTTTTAAGTCACATAAATGTAAATAGCTACAGGTGGCCAAAGGCTGCTGCATCGGTCAGGAAGCACTCCACCGTGCAGAAGGGTTCCTTTACTCAGCAATCCACCACCGTAGGATGTTTGAGCCCTTCCAGTCATTTGCTGTTACACTCAGTGCTAGAACAAACAGCTAACTGCACAGGCCTATTTATATTTTTTGCCAGTTTATCTTTAACAATCTTGATATCAACTTGAAAGACAAAAAGAAGATTGTTGTGTTCACTGAGAAACCTGAATTTGTGCCTATTGTTTTCTCTAAGTTTCATGGGCTATTATTATAAAATTAGCAATTTAAGTATCAGATCTGCCTTTGGGACAGATATATAGACATGAAATAGCTAGGTCCACAGGTCAATATAACTGAAATTTTGCTGAATATTGCCAAATTCCCCTCCAGAGGTTTTATCATTTGCATTAGGACTTTTAAAAAGCCAATATACCTACTACTTCTCTTCCTGAGAAAACTTATTTTTTATGCATAAAGGAACCAGAGAATAATTCTG
>SJYC01048884.1:0-61212 GCA_006408675.1 Madoqua kirkii | reverse complement strand
CTTTTTGATAAAATTTTTTTTAGAAAAGCTAAAGACCTGTATTTTCTCCCCAAGTATTACAGATTTTAATAGAACAGAAATGACCTCCTGGAGATTTCTTTTACAATCTTGATACCAACTTCAGAGTTTGAAGATCAAAAAAAAATGTCAATGTTCACAGCAAAACCTAAATTTGTTTGTGCCTGTTGTTTTCTCTAAGTTTCATGGCTGTTATTATAAAATTAGCAATATAAGCACCAGACTTAAGTACTAGTGGAGCCTCTGTCTGCAGAGAGTGGCCTGGGGCCTCGCTGGAAAGGCTAGGGTGGCAGAACCAGTTTTTCACTGGCCCCGGAGTGAGGGCCAGGCACATATGGTGGCATTTCCTCTGCACTGTTCCAGCATAAAGTACACAGGTGGACTGGGCTTTTTCTTTTTTCTCTTTAAATTTACTATTATTTTTAATTTTTTGGCCATGCTGTGCAACATGTGGGATCTTAGTTCCCCAACCAGGGATGGAACACATGCTCCCTGCACTGGAGGCACAGAGTCTAATCCACTGGACCACCAGGAAGTCCCGGGCTTTTTCAAAGGGAGGGAAAAGCATCAAGAGGTGTTTTGTGGGAGCAGGGACTTACCACTGTGGGTTAGTTTTATTTTTTTAATTATGCAGAACATCTGCCTGGCTCCCAAGTCCAACTGACAAAACACACTACATTGAAAGACATCAGGCTTCCCTTCTTATCCCTTCCTTTCTGCCCTCCCCACTAACATAATAACTTCAACTAATTTTTTATTTATTCTCCCATTTTAAAAAAAGATACAGAAGCATATATGTGTACACATCCTCACTTATGTTACTGAAGAAGTATGCATATGTGTGTGTATATGTATGCATATGTATGTTCTAATCCCCCTGTAGATAAAAGGCAGCATATGATACACACTGCTCTAGGCCACTGCATCCAACAGAACCTTCTCAGATGACGGAGATGTTCTGTATCTGCTCTGTCCAACACGGGAGCCACTGGCCGCCAGCAGCAATTAAACACTTGAAATATGATTAGTATAATAGAGGAACTGAGTTTTTTTGAATTGTATTTCCTTTTAAGTCACATAAATGTAAATAGCTACAGGTGGCCAAAGGCTGCTGCATCGGTCAGGAAGCACTCCACCGTGCAGAAGGGTTCCTTTACTCAGCAATCCACCACCGTAGGATGTTTGAGCCCTTCCAGTCATTTGCTGTTACACTCAGTGCTAGAACAAACAGCTAACTGCACAGGCCTATTTATATTTTTTGCCAGTTTATCTTTAACAATCTTGATATCAACTTGAAAGACAAAAAGAAGATTGTTGTGTTCACTGAGAAACCTGAATTTGTGCCTATTGTTTTCTCTAAGTTTCATGGGCTATTATTATAAAATTAGCAATTTAAGTATCAGATCTGCCTTTGGGACAGATATATAGACATGAAATAGCTAGGTCCACAGGTCAATATAACTGAAATTTTGCTGAATATTGCCAAATTCCCCTCCAGAGGTTTTATCATTTGCATTAGGACTTTTAAAAAGCCAATATACCTACTACTTCTCTTCCTGAGAAAACTTATTTTTTATGCATAAAGGAACCAGAGAATAATTCTGCAGCTTCTCTCAACTGCCTACCAGGTAAAAAGAACCAGGAAATGAAACAGCAGACAGAAAGCAGCATGGTGGTGGCCAGGGGCTGGGGGGGCAGAGGGAGCGGGGAGTCGCTGCTCGATGGGATCAGAGGTTCCAGTTGCGGAGACAAAGAAGTTCCGAACCTGGATGGTGGGGATGGATACAGTCGTGATAGTGAATGTCCGTAATGCCACTGATCGGTACACCTTAAAAAAGTGCTAAGTTTCATTACATATATTTTACCACAACTTAAAAAGAAGAAAGATGAAATGGTGAAAGATTTCTGAAATCCTTAGGCTAAAGCATAAAATCAAAAGGAAGGAATAAAAAGCAGCCACATTTAAGTCTGGTGGGTAAGGTCTTAAAACGACACACCAGTGAGACTTCCTAGACCAGTGGTTCTCAACTGGGGACAACTTTGCCCCCCAGAAAACATCTGGCAATGTCTGGAGATTTTTTAACTGTAGGAAAATATATACCATACAGATTCACCATCTTAATAATTTCTAAGTGTATAATTCAGGGGCCTTAATTACATTCACAATACTGTCAACCATCACCACTGTCTTTACAAAATTTTTTATCACCTCCTGCAGAAACTAACCATCAAAGCAGCAACGTGTTCTTCCCCGACCCCCTCCCTGGGGGAAACATTTCTGAACGTGAGGACTGCTTTTCCGTGGGGGCCAGTGCTTCTGCATCCCCTGGGTAGAGGCCAGGGATGCAGCTCAGCACCCTACAGTGCACAGGACGATCCTTCAGGACAAAGAGCTATCCTGTCCAAAACGTCAGAAGTGGCGAGGTTGAGAAAGCCTGCCCCGGTGGAGACGGGCATCCGCGGGGGAATTGATTACACTGCACAGGTTCAACTGCAACTCTGACGAGGGTTGTGTAAGATCAGGAGGGCCCTAATTTAGATACAGCCACGTGCACACGGGGGCCTCCGACAGATTCCTCAGCTGCTACTCCTCCTAGGAGGCGGGACTCTGTGTCAGCACGATGACAGCTTCTTCTAATGCTCAGGTTATCAAAAGGATGCCCAAGGGTGAGGTCATAGCAGAAATGTCCCTCTGGAACAAAAGCACATAGGGAATTGGTGGCTGGTAAGAACGACGGCTCTGAGGAATGCAGGACCACCTAGAAGGGTGAGCTTTGCCTGGGAGCTCCCATCTGGACACTAGGAATATTCCAAGAGCCACAGCAACAGCACACTGCCATGTAAGGGCACACAGCACCTCCAGGCAAAGTCTCCACTCTCCTCCCTGGCCCCCACCCCCTGATTGATGGGGCCCAGAGCCCAGGCCAACACTGATTCACATGGTAACAGAGACAAAGAAATGAATGACTCATCAACAAATATAGTTCAGGGAGACATTCTAGAGTATCTATTTCAGGGGAGATTCTGTACAGAATTCTTCTAAAAGCAAACATCTCAGGTCTCAAACAGTCCAGAGCAAAAAGAAAAAAAGTACAAAACAGTATTTCCTACAATTGAGCCCTAGGTCAGCTAGCTATATTCTGAAGCCAGGCTGTACATAATAAGATGCTGGACCTCACTCAACACAATAGACCCACACTTTGAAAGGTGCACAGAAACTTCTCCCAAGAGTGGGATTGGTAGGTTCACAGCCTCGGACCCCGCTACCCTGGGACAAGTCCTTGCTGAGTGGAAAGGCAGGCACTCACCTGCTGAATGATCAAGGCTGCAGGTGAGCGGTATACGCAACACATGGTGTGCACTATTCGGTGCCAGACAGCCTGCAAGCCTCAACAGCTTAAACTGAAGCTTGAGTCCTGGGTGAGGATGAAACCCCTTCCAGAATCATCCGGCGAGGCCGCAAAGCCAGGCTCAGACACCGCCGTTCACCATCTGAGCCTGGCTTCTCCGGCCCGTATCCTGACCACTCTGGTCTCCCTCCTGCTAAGGGCAGATCTAGAACTGTTGTGGTCATTTTCCTGTTTCTTTGATATGCAATGTGGAAATTAAAAAGTCCACATCTTGAGAAACCCTTAAAAAACACCCGGACTGTTGAAAGCTACCAAAGAACCAACACTCTCTCATGCCAGGCTGGCCCTGTGCAGTGGTGAGTGGTCAAGAGCCCAAGCTTGGGGGCCAGGCTGACTTGGGATCACACCAGCTCTGTCACACACGAACTTAAAGGGCAAGCCGCTTCACCTCTCTGTGCCTGGTTTCGTCTTAGATGTGGTCTTCTCCTACAGCTGGGAGGAGGAGTAAATGAGAGAATCCAGGGGAAGGGCTTAGCACAGACACTGACCCACTCAAAGCACTCAGTCACACTCTCAAGTGCTTTCACCGTCTGAACAAAGGCGGAATGGCCTCTCATCTTATCCAGAAACAGCTTGAGACCTGCATTTTCACAGTCCTTGCCATCACAGATCCTGATCTTCAAAGAATGTGGCTTGAGTGACCCGGCCACTCCTGTGAACATAACACACACTTCTACCTGGAGCAGCAGCAACGGACCAGCCACCAGATTAGCTCTCTAACACCTGTTCCCTCCAAAGATGCCTCTCCCCCTGGGGACAGAGATGGTATCTCTCCATGGCACAAGGAAGAGCGTGGTGGCTGACGGTGCTTAAGAGATGCTACGCCTTGGTTTGAGTCCTGGCTCTGTCATTCCCTGGCTACATGACCTCAGGGCAAGGGAACTTCTCTATGCCTCAGTTTCGTCATCTGCAAAATGCAGATCATAATCACACCTACCTTGGAGTTACTTGAACAGTGCTTGGCGGAGAAAGCAATGCTTTTCTGTTTTGTTTTGAACAAAAGAGATGGTCTCTGAGACCTCAAGTTTAGGGTGTCTCAGACCCAACTCATTTCCCCATTCCTACCCTCAGCCTCAATTCTCCTCCATATTCTAATTTGGTAGCATCACTGCCCACCTAAGCTAAAAAAAATCTCAGCTCTTCCCATACCTTCTCCTTGGCTTCGCCCCCTCTCCTGCCCGTCTCCCTCACCACTCTTCTGGTCCATCAAATGACCAAGTCTTGTCAGTTCTACCAAAAACTCTTCCCCTGCCCAACCCCCAGCAGTGCCTTAGCACAGACCCTCTTCTCATATATAGATCCCTACAACCCCTCCTTACAACCATCTGACACCAGTCTCATCCCTCTCTAACCCATCCTCCTACAGGCTCCCACCAGAATCTCAGAGACACCAATCTGATCATGTCCCTCTCCTCCCTTTAAACCTTCGATGGCTCCCACTGATCCTTCCAGTAGTGTGCAAAGCCCTCAATAGTCTGGTCCCATCTCCCCATTTAGCCTTCTCTCCTACCATTAACCTACACATACTCTGTGCTCCAGCTGTGAGGAACGTGGCAGCCTCAAAAAAACGCCAAGCGTTTTGCACCATTCTGGGCCAGTCCCTATGATCTGTTCTGACAAGCCCCACTACTCCACTTGGACCCGGCTCCAAGGCCACCACCCCTCTTAAAGCTTTCTTTCTTCAGCCTGTAGCAACCTCCTCACCGCTTCCTACCAGCCGACTATCAACTCTCAAGTGCAGGCAAGGGTTATGTCCTTCACCTGTGGCCCCAGGCCCTGGGGCATAGTGTCTGATATACAGTAGGCACTGAATAAGCAAGCAATCTGGCATATGGAATAGACATTGAAAACACTTATCAGATTTAAAGGTACCATACCACCTTTCTCACTTACAACTGTCCAGGTTCCAAATACAGAATCTTGAAGATACAGGGCAGAGAACAAGGCAGGAGGTTCTACCCAGGAAAGCATTACAGAACGCCTATAAGACAAAGGAGTCAGAGCACCAGTCCTGAGCCCCTTCTAAGGCCAGGACTAGTTGATGGACTGGTCTTAGCTCTACTGCCCCTTCAGTACTACTGAAAATGGGATGTAAGCAAGTGAAAAAAGTGAAAATGAAGCAGCTCAATCGTGTCCAACTCTTTGCAACCCCATGGACTGTAGCCTACAAGGCTCTTCCGTCCATGGGACTTTCCAGGCAAGAGTATTGGAGTGGGTTGCCATTTCCTTCTCCAGGAGATCCTCCCAACCCAGGGACGGAACCCAGGTCTCCAGCAGTGCAGGCAGACGCCTCACCATCTGAGCTACCAAGGAAGCCCAAATCTAAGCAAGCAAGAGGTTAGGGCAATTCCTCTCTCCTAGAGACCCAGTCATTACTCTTCCCAAGTTCCAAGTGCCCAAGTTCTCCCCCTAGAGGTGATCATTGGGAATGCACACCTAGTCTAAAAAGGTGCATTTTTCCATCTTTCCAATCTTCCCACTGAACTCACAAATGTGTGTAGCATCAAAACGACCCTCAGCATACTCAATGCACCACAGGGCTGATAACAGCCTAGGTGGCGCCCATACATCCTCCCACAATGGCAAGGCAGTAGCCTACTGGATCCCCTACCCACTGCAACCCCACCAACAGGCAAAGGGCACTGGGCATCAGGAACACTGCTAGGTCAGGGCTTGTCCCCAGCTTGTCTACTCCAACCAATTGGATGTATAGATACCATAACCACAGTCAGACACACTCAGCTATAAGCCCTACCAAGTCTTACCACGACCTGGAGCCTTACCTGCATTTTCTGTCATAGGCAAACAGCCAGGAAGCTGGGCACTGCCAGTCAGCAAGCAAGTTGGCAGTTGATCACGGCTCTGGAGAGAGGTGTCTGCTACACCCTACCAGCCCCCGCCACCTTGGGTGCCACATGTTTTCTCCCTGATCACTCTGTACCCAGCACCCTGGGTGCAGTCTCATCCGGGCTGGCAGGGAGACAAAATCTCGCACCGCACCCCAATACCTTATCACACTTAAGACCCAGACAATGGCACCAAGACCCATCGTGGAGAGTGACTTAATGCATGGCTTTCTGCATTTTTTCCCCAGTCTATGGAAATGCAAACTCCCTGCCCTACCCGTTCACTGAAGGTGCAACTTCCCCTCCAGGCTGGCAAGAGGGGAAAGGGCCAGGGCTCTTAGCCCCTCTGGTTTGCATCTGCTTTCTACAAGACTAGCAAAGATAGACTCGAAACTCCCCGCAGCTGTCTCTGGGGACAATCTTTCAGGAATTTTCCCCTAGGTTATGCGCTTCTCGGATCGTGCGCCTCTTAAAGAACTCCTGAAAGTGGGATCTAGAGTCGGCTGACAGCCAATTTCACAACTGGTTTTTAACTGAAAGCTGGAACAGACAGGATTTCCGGTCACTCTCCCAGGGAATGTAAATGTTAGGAGTTTGAACTTGAGCACAATTCGCATTCTGGGGGATGGAGACTCCTCTCACTCTCCCTGGCCACGAGGAGCGGACGAGGAGGAGATCGGGGATCCGAGGGGATACACACAGAGTGGGGAGAGTTGGGGACCCCCCCCTGAGGTTAGGGCAATTCCTCTCTCCTAGAGACCCAGTCATTACTCTTCCCAAGTTCCAAGTGCCCAAGTTCTCCCCCTAGAGGTGATCATTGGGAATGCACACCTAGTCTAAAAAGGTGCATTTTTCCATCTTTCCAATCTTCCCACTGAACTCACAAATGTGTGTAGCATCAAAACGACCCTCAGCATACTCAATGCACCACAGGGCTGATAACAGCCTAGGTGGCGCCCATACATCCTCCCACAATGGCAAGGCAGTAGCCTACTGGATCCCCTACCCACTGCAACCCCACCAACAGGCAAAGGGCACTGGGCATCAGGAACACTGCTAGGTCAGGGCTTGTCCCCAGCTTGTCTACTCCAACCAATTGGATGTATAGATACCATAACCACAGTCAGACACACTCAGCTATAAGCCCTACCAAGTCTTACCACGACCTGGAGCCTTACCTGCATTTTCTGTCATAGGCAAACAGCCAGGAAGCTGGGCACTGCCAGTCAGCAAGCAAGTTGGCAGTTGATCACGGCTCTGGAGAGAGGTGTCTGCTACACCCTACCAGCCCCCGCCACCTTGGGTGCCACATGTTTTCTCCCTGATCACTCTGTACCCAGCACCCTGGGTGCAGTCTCATCCGGGCTGGCAGGGAGACAAAATCTTGCACCGCACCCCAATACCTTATCACACTTAAGACCCAGACAATGGCACCAAGACCCATCGTGGAGAGATGACTTAATGCATGGCTTTCTGCATTTTTTCCCCAGTCTATGGAAATGCAAACTCCCTGCCCTACCCGTTCACTGAAGGTGCAACTTCCCCTCCAGGCTGGCAAGAGGGGAAAGGGCCAGGGCTCTTAGCCCCTCTGGTTTGCATCTGCTTTCTACAAGACTAGCAAAGATAGACTCGAAACTCCCCGCAGCTGTCTCTGGGGACAATCTTTCAGGAATTTTCCCCTAGGTTATGCGCTTCTCGGATCGTGCGCCTCTTAAAGAACTCCTGAAAGTGGGATCTAGAGTCGGCTGACAGCCAATTTCACAACTGGTTTTTAACTGAAAGCTGGAACAGACAGGATTTCCGGTCACTCTCCCAGGGAATGTAAATGTTAGGAGTTTGAACTTGAGCACAATTCGCATTCTGGGGGATGGAGACTCCTCTCACTCTCCCTGGCCACGAGGAGCGGACGAGGAGGAGATCGGGGATCCGAGGGGATACACACAGAGTGGGGAGAGTTGGGGACCCCCCCCACCCCCGACCAACCGGCCCGAGCTCCTAGCAGACCTCAGTTTCCCATTTTTTGAAGTCGGTGTCCCGTGCGACCGGAAACCGAGGAGACCCGAGGGGCCAGGCAGCGCCGCTCACCTCTCGCGCAGAGCGGAGCTGCTGACGCAGCGCGTCCTTGCAGCCATAGGGGCCGCCGGCGCCCGCGCAACGGGGCTGGAAGTGCGCCTCGACGCGCGTGGCCCCGCGGTAGGCGCCCTGATAGAAGGAGGGCCAGCCTAGCTCCAGCAGCGGCGGCTCCAGGTCCGACTGCTCGGGGAAGTAGGTGCCGGACGAGCAGTCGTGCGAGGAGCCGAAGGAGTCCTCGGGCCCCGCCGCCGCGCCCTCCTCGCCGGGCCGCACGGCCGCGCGCAGAATGGCGCGCACCTCGTCTGGGTTCAAGAAGCGGCCGAGGCGCTCGCGTCGCAGGAACGCAGAGAAGGCGTCTGGACCGCCCGCCAGCAGCTCCTCGAGCGCCAAACGCCGCTCCTCGCTGTACAGTTCGGCCAGGTTGGGCGGCCCACACGGCGACAAGCAGGCGGCGGGCAGTTCATCCAAGCCATCGTACCTTAGGGCCATGGCGGCGCTCGGACGCTACCCGGCTCGGGCCAGTGCGGGCGTGCGGGACACTTTATAGTCGCCTTTGAATCTAACCAGCTCGCGCCATTGGCCGCCCCGCCTGCCCGGGCTCTCCCATTGGCTGCCTTCTTCTAACGGCACCGTCCGGACGCAGTGCGTGTCTCTACGGCTCCACCACCTAACTTGCTATTGGTGCCCCGCGGCCCGGCCTCTCCCCGAAGCCCCGCCCCTCCCAGGCCGTCTTTAGACGGCGATTGAGACCATGCTCTCGCTCCAGAGTTGCTCGGTGGAATATAAGTCTTGGCTACTGCGTGCCTGCTCCGAGGTGGCGTTCCTGCTCTAGCCCTGGGGGGAGCTGAGTTCATCAAGATAGCCGGCGCCAGGCCTACGTGGCCGTGGTACCTGGGGCGGTGGGACAGGCTGAGAGCCTGGATTGAAACCCAAGAGCCCGGCCCCCGCGACAGCCTCGCGCGCCCTCTGCCGCCCGCCCCACAGCGCGGCCCTCGCAAGGCCCGGAGAAGTAAGGAATGTGCACACAGAGGAGAGGCTGGAGCCTGCTGGGGCACTCTGACCCACTGACTGCGCCTCCCCAGGGCTCACAGAGTTTGAGTGAGGCTCAGCCATGTTGCCTTTATCCCCAGCATTTAAATCATTCATTCGTTCATTCAAAAATACTGGTCCATCATAATAGCTACTCGTCTGATTGCTCTTCAGAGTAGCTAGCTTACTCTTCTCTCACCTCACCGTTTTCTGCCTGGCGAACCCCTAACCCTGGCTAAACCCCACTCTCCACCTACTTTCCACCTGCACCCGGTCAGACATACAATTCTGGAGAAAAGAAAACACAACGATGTGTACCAATTGTGCCTGAAATTCATGGTTTCAAGTGGGCCCTTAAGGTTGCCTGCTAGCCTACATTTCCCTACTTCTACCTCTTCCTCTTTCTTACTCTTAAGAGTTTGCCTCCTATTTCACTGAGGAAAATAGTAGCAGTCACAGAAGATAGTGCCACATGGTCCCGCCACATCTTCCTACCTGTCTGCATCTCTGCCCGAATACTGGGCCTTGTATTACTATGGATGAACTGCCCCTGAGCTTGTCTCTGATACCTTCCACCTGGGCAGTAATCACCAATCCCTCTACTGCTAAGCTTATGTCTCCAGCAATTCTCTCCTCGTTCCTGGATGATCAGTCTCCCCGCTTTACTGTTTCATTCCTATTAGCATACAAATATGAAGAAATATTTTTCATCCTTCAAACAACCCTCTCTTAACCCTACATCCCTCTAGAGCTTCCTCCCCATCTCTCTCTCTCACTTTTATAGCATAAAGCCTCAAAGGAGTTGTCTATACTTGCCATCTCCAGTCTTGCTCCCATCCCGTCTTAAATCCTGTCCAATCAGACTCATTCCTCACTGCTCAACCAAAACCTCTTATGCTCATCATGAGGGACTTCCCTGGTGGTCCAGTGGTTATGAATCCACCTTCAATCCCTAGTTGGGGAACTAAGTTGCCACATGCTGCTACAACTAGAGAATCTGTGTACCACTAAGGAAAGATCCTGCTAGACACAACTAAGACCCAATGCAGCCAAATTAATTAATTAAAGATCATCATGAGCTCCACAGTGCTAAATCCAATAGCTAATTTTCATGCCTCATTCCCTTTGTGTGCGAAGACATGTACAACTGTAAAGTCTTCATAAATGTGAGAGGTTACCACTAGCATTTAAAAGACAATATACTTTTCAAATCAATGTATGTCCACTGCTACACAGATATCTCTATTCATCCTCTCTCTCCCCAAACCCAAATCCTGTCTCTTCACAAACCCTGTTTGTGAAGTTTTTCAAGCCCAAGTGTGGGAACTTCTGTGTGTCCCTGTCCTGGCAGCCAGCATCCAGAAAGGTCCAAGAGAGCCCCCTTTTTCATCCTCTTCCAAGATACCCACAAATTTCTGTATGTGATGAAAGCAAGGACTACTGTCTGGGGCTGTGTAACCCTAGAGCTTATCAATCTCTCCATTGCCTGAGGTCAGAAGTGAGGATAACCACAGTCTTACCTGCTGAGTTGTTGTAAAAATGTGAAGCAGTATTTGACTTCCCCCACTGTAAACTATATGAGGAGGACAGGGATGGAGTGGGGAGAAGGGGACACGTCAAGAGAACAGAAGAGGGGGCAGCCCTGTTATATATGTCATCAAAGTGTGGGGAGAGAATGTTATAGGAGCTATCACAGGGCTCCATGTTAATTTCAAAAGCAACGTTTGCTAGCATGAAGGTCCTTTCTTATTTTTGCTGTGCTGGGTCTCTGTTGTGGCACGCAAGGCTGTCTCGAGATGTGGTGCAGGGGCTTCTCTGTTGCACACGAAGCATGGGCTTAGCTGCCCTGAGGCATGTGGGATCTCAGTTCCCTGACCAGGGATCAAACCCGCACCCCCTGGATTGGAAAGCAGATTCTCAACACTGGACCACCAGGGAGGTCCCTGAAGGTCATTTTCAACCGCTCTTATTTTCTTGATTTCATCCTGTTTCACCTTCTTGCAGTCTAGAAAGATACCTGCTCCATGGCTGAGCCCTCAGGCCTCCCTGTGATTCAGGGGCCAACCAGGAGAGGCCTCTGTGGTGGGGCAGGGACCGGGAAGTCTTCCCTGCCATCTATCCCAGGCATCACCTCTTTGTGAATTCAAATCCTTATAGGTCAAGCAAGTTCATAGCAATGACCACAGTCACACCGAGCAGGTGTTATTAAAAGGCATTTAATTCATCTTAATTAAAAACTCTTTAACATCGAATTCTGTCACAGGCCTTGGCAACTGAAAGCGACTCCAGGGGCACGCCCCTTTGGGATGCGGCTGAGCCACGGTCTCGAATGGCCCACCACTGCCGCGTGTGGCAAGGAGCTTACCTGGAAGTTACTTCAATACAATATCAAAGATCTGCGAGGATTTTTTTTTAAAAAAAGGTTTTAAATATATTAGACTCTCTTGATTGCCATTTTTACACAAAGCTGCTGATACAGTATACAGAGATTTAACTTTTTTTTTCACATAAAATACATTTTTCTTAAGTGTTCTCTGTACATCAGTGGCTTCTGGTCTGGTGAATTATTGCGGGGGGCGCTGGGGATCTGCAGACTTGTCCTGGGTGCGCAGAGCCAGGCCCCACACCTTGGCACTCACAGTGCCCATGGGAAGCAGGTCCTCTGACCAACTGGCCAACAAGAGACTCTTGTCGAGGAGTGCTTCTAGCAAAGGCAGCCACCTCCTCAGAGTCACCCACTGGCCACATGACCCTTGGCTCTTAGGTGCCCTGAGGGAGGGGAGGCTGTCCCCAGGTCACAATGCTGCTGCTGCTAAGTCGCTTCAGTCGTGTCCGACTCTGTGCGACCCCATAGACGGCAGCCCACCAGGCTCCCCCGTCCCTGGGATTCTCCAGGCAAGAGTACTGGAGTGGGTTGCCATTTCCTTCTCCAGTGCATGAAAGTGACAGCAAGAGTTAAACAGAGTCCTTCTGGGCATCCTGTAAGAAGTGCGCTCTGGAAAGCACCCTAGTATTCTGCTCTGGAAAAGCAAGTGGGAGAGAGAACTCCAAATCAAAAGCTATCTGACACCAATAACCAAAATGGGTCTCATGTTATGACAAGGCCAGCCAACTGGTGGGTAGGTCAGGGGACACACCCTTGTTAACTTTTCTAAGCCTGCTGAGATTGAAACGGTACAGAGCAGTTTCATCAATGCTGCATAATCTGATGGAGAATTACATCCTGAAGTCTTCAGAAGACCTAGGCTTAGGGTTCATTCAACTTCCTGGAGCTACTAGCCAGCAGCTCAGTCTCTGGTGGGAGTCACCAATTTTCAGTGTGGGAGCAAGAGCTGGAGCTCACATGGAGCTATATGGCACATGCTTTAGAAATAGCCTCCTTTAATCTGCCAGGAACTGCCACCAGACCTGGGTCTTACCAGGAGCTGGGCATCTGGTGGATCTTGCCAGCTTTCTCTGTGGTCCTTGCTCCATATCTGCCAGGAACAGAGGCAGATTTATGAGGAAAGGCTTCAGTGTTAAAAGAGAAGCTCTTTTTCCTCCCACTGTCCACTGGTGGGGCAGGATTAGGTAATAAACAAGCAAGAAACAATGAGCTGAAGAACCTGAGATGCATTTGGCAGCAAATTCCAGGCTCCTTGTTCTTTCAGACACTGACTTCAAACTGCTGTTAGACAGTGCCCAAAAGATGCTGGCTGGAAGGCAGCTATCCTCGAAAGTTCCAGATAGACTTCAGATGGCATCTGCCTGGAACCCAAGACCCAGCATCTCCACCATTTAGTGGCAAATGTTATCCAAGGGTGGCCAGGTCAGCAACCTCCAAACTAAAAGAATCCACAGTCCAGGGATTCTCAAGAGCAGAAAAGCAAAGGCTTGATGGACCAGGACACAGCTTTTCTGTCTCTGAATCAAGTGGAGGTTGCTGGTCCTCCAAGGATGAGAACTGTAAAGAGCAGTGTCCTCACTCCACCTCATTCCTCCTTTATCCCCAGAGCCTAACACAGTGCCTGGTGAGCCTCAGCTACTCAATAAACTACAGGTTGAATAATTCAGTGACCTTGGCCCCAGCTTGTCCCTCGACACCGAGGAGATCCACAGGGAAAGTTCCCCTGGGACTTGATGGGAATGGTTTATCTTGGACTGAAAACGTGAGCTAACGCCCAAGAGCCTACAATTGGCTTCTGTCAGGCAATCAGCTGGGATTCCCAGCCTTCTGGGTGGGAGACAGTGGCCCAGGAGCAGGAAGCAAGGGAGGAAGGAGGAAATAGCCAGGAGGACTCAGAGGGGGCAATAAATGCCTTTAGTCTCTGGCCTTTGAGCAAACAGATCCGAAAACCTGCACGGCTCTCTCCCAGGAGCGTGTGGCTTCCCTCGGGACCTCCCAGCTCACAGCTCAAGAGAATTCCAGTGTTAGTCTCATCTGAACACTGGTTTTAAAGCCTAAAGGTACGTGTGTTTGGATCATCCCTGCCCTGACCCAGTCACAGGATGAAATGATAACAGAGCCAGCCCCAGACCCCAGAGATGTGGCAGGCATC
This sequence comes from Madoqua kirkii, assembly GCA_006408675.1. Lineage (NCBI taxonomy): Eukaryota > Metazoa > Chordata > Mammalia > Artiodactyla > Bovidae > Madoqua > Madoqua kirkii. Next base: position 47,298 of record SJYC01048884.1, on the reverse strand, counting down.
ACGCACACCTGTCTGCAGTCACTTGACCTGACTTTCCACTCTACGTTGGATCCGCCCTGAAAGTGGGGTGGGAAGTCTGATGCTGTGACTCTCCCTGCATCCAGGAGCCACCAGGGGCGAAGTGACTCCTGAGGCCCCTGCTCTCCGGTCCAGCTGCCCTGCACCTGGTGAAGCATCAGCCAGGGCCCTTGGGATCCAGCTCTGCCTCTGGGCTACAGGAGCCCTGGGGGCCATCGTGGAGGACTGGGACAAACAGCAGACCCCCTTACTAGCGCTGCGGCACAAGGGGCCCCCGCCAGCCCCAACCTCTGGCCCAGAAGTCTCGCAGGGAGAATGTCTCATAGTTTCAGAAAGAAAGGGTTAAAGGGAACCCAGATTTGTCCCCCAAATTTCTGAATCTGGACCTCAGGGGCCTCCTTCAGAGCTCTAAAGAGGTAGTTTTAGGACAAGTAAAAGGCGCACGGAGCAGGAAACAGACCTGCTGCTAGTTAGTTACACCAGCAGGTTTTGGCCAAGCCCGTGGATAGCGTCCAACTCATGAGCAACAATTTCAAAGGGCTCATGAGAGGACGCAGTGGGGAGGAGGCAGACATCCTGTCCCTCGTAGTCTTCCCTCCCCAGCATCAGAAAGATTGAGAGCCATGAAACTGTAAAGCTGGCGCAAGACCCAACTCCAGCACCACCACTTGAATGCAGTGCGCGATGCTGGAGCACAGATGGGCACCTCAGATCTGCAGGCCCGGGCTGGAGCAGGACAACAGCCCCTGGGCCAGACAGGAGCTCACAAGAGCCAACCTGCAAACCCACGTCACCGGGCATTCCTAAAAAAGCAAAGCTGGGCCGGGAGTCCTGAACATTCACTCTGGGAGAGGTGGAGGCTGCACAGCCCCCACTGCTCACTCTGATGGTTCAGTTTGAGGAGGACTGGGTGAGACAGCCTGGACTGAAACCATCTGACCAGTCACAAAGTTCAGCCAGGGCGCTGGGCTCTGTCACGCCAAACAGAGATGTCTGCAAAAATTAAAAACATGAACTGACCTCTCTCCCTGGAAAAGCCTTTCCAACTGAAGCTTCTCCCTTAGCTTCCCTTTTTTTAAATACCAGTCAGTTAAACCTAGTGATCATGGTACTGTCTGTGAAAGAAAGCTAATTCAGAGATCCCCCTCCCCAGCCTGGAGTTTTACAGACTGAAAGAATTATTTTATCCAACACACTTTTGAAAATGCTACCTTTGTTCCCTCTCCTCATCACATTTTGAAGCTTCCATCCAAGAGCAAAATAGATTCGGATTATTCCAGGTGCAGAATTACCTGGTGTTCCACCTTGGCCCCTGGGTGCTCACACAGCTGGCTCTGGGCATGGGCAAGGCTGTGGGGAACAGGTCTACACCCATCTCATCCACCCGCTGTGGGTGCATCAGAGTGAAAGTGTTGGTCGCTCAGTTGTGTCTGACTTTTTGCAACCCCATGAACTTCAGCCCACCAGGCTCCTCTGTCCATGGCAAGAATACTGGAGTGGGATGCCATTCCCTTCTCCAGGGAATCTTTTCGACCCTGGGGTCAAACCCCCATCTCCTGCATTGCAGGCAAATTCTTTACCATAGCTTCCTCTAAACACAGAGAAGATCTGCTCCCACCAGATGGAGATGACAATACCAAGCTGTCGTAGGACTCCAGGCAAGATGACAGGTCTCGGGTTAGTAGGCCCCCTCCCCTGCTAAAGCCACACTGGCAGTGGCGACAAAACTCTGAATCTTAACCTCAGTCCTCTTAGGAAGAGCTCACAAATTAGCAGTCCCACCTGCTTCCCATGAGCCCAGCTATGTCATCCCTACACACGTTGACTGAGTATAAGAGTGTGTGTGTGTGTGTGTTGATGTGTGACATGTGAGTACTGGTCCAGAGAGCCTTGACCAACAACAGAACTGGAATGCCGGCTCACCCTCCCAAAATCTGACAGCAGGATGAGACAGGAAGCCACGATGGGCCTTGTTTTTTGATGGCGGACAATGCAGCAAGAAGCAGAACCATGGGAAGCGGTGATGCTACGGGCAGCTGGCTGAGAGGTGGGCTCTGCGTTCCGAACGCAGAGCCCACCTCCCCCTTCCCGCTCCAGCTGCCCCCGCCCCAGCCAGGACTGCTGGGCTGGCCTGGATTCCAGGGTCCCTCTCCCCACGCATCTCTCTCCTCCATCCCACAGAGACTAGGAGATGCGGCAGCAGCCATGGACCTTCTCCTCCATCTCCTCTATGGGGGCCTTGAACTTCAGGAGTGGGGGGTCTCCACTGGTGACCGTGTAATACACCGAGGTCCCGTTGCTACTGTACGGAGAAGTTCTGCCTCCGATCAAGGGGGCCTTGCCTTCACTGCTGCCCTCGCCCGTCCTGGACACGCCGCTGCCCAGGTGGGTGCTCAGGAAGGGGTGGCTGAGCAGCTTTGCCGCAGCCCGCTGCCTCTTCAGCTCCAGAAGCGTCTGGGGGCTCTGTTCCTTGTAGCCACTCCAGGACGGGGTGGCATCGGCCACGCCAGGGTTGCCATAGGCCATGCTGTAGTCGGGCACCTCGTGCACTTTCCAGACATCCCCATTGGACAGCGCATACTGGTAGGTGCTGACCGGAGCCCGGAGGCCGTTCTCAACAGGCACGTCCATGTCGCTGCGTGGGATCTTGGTGGGAAACTCGGATAGCAGCACGGGCTTCTCCAGCCTGGGGTTCTGAGGGTGAGAAGGACATCATCATCAGCCGGCTGGGAAATCTGAACCCCATCCCTGCTTGCGCCTCTACTGAGGGCGTGATTGCTTGAACCCATCCTCTTCCATTTTCCCTACCTGGGTAATAAGACCTCTGTTTTCCTTTGGGGAATCTCACCAGTCATGGGTTTTGATAGACCCAACTGACTTCCATCTTTGCTCCGAGAGATAAACCATGACCCCAGAACCTGGCCAGTCAATAAACTCACTATTGGAATTGGTTCAGGAATGGGTTCAGAAATTGGTTCCATGAAACTCAACCCTGGGACTTACTGCTAGAAAAATTGGGGAAGATTGACTTACAGACACAAAAGCTCTGTTTCTGTAGGAACTGCAGGGGTGAGAATCATAAACTGGGGAGACAGCGTATCTAAAGGTCTGCTTGGCTGTGAGACCAACATTAAGGAAGAGAGAGATGACAGAGACATTGCACCCTCGTGATACGTCCTTTTTTTTTTTTTTTAAGATTTTTTTGATATGGACCATTTTAAAAGTCTCTACTTCATTTATTACAACATTGCTTCTGTTTCTATGTTTTAGAGTTTGGACCTCGAGGCATGTGGGATCTTATCTCCCTGACCAGGGATTGAACCCGCACCCCCTGCATTGGAAGGTGAAGGCTGACCCACTGGACTGCCGGGGAAGTCTCCTGATGATATGTTCTGAGCCCCCAGATCCAGTTGGCCCAGACTTTCCAGTTACCCAAGCCAGTGCATTCTTTTTGTGTCTGTAAGTCAATCTTAGTTGGGCTTTTTGGTCACTGAGAATCCTCTCCCTATATTCCTGAGATAGCTCTTCTCCAAATGGGAGAGGTCCTTACTCAGAGATCTTTTACACCCAGAAATCCCTGGGTAACAAAAGCTTTAAAAGGAGCTGCTACCTAGAAACTCTAAGGAAAAGGTGGATACATTTGACAGTAACAAAAATATAAAGCATGCCAAAAATCACTACAAACAAGGTCAAAAGACACACAAAAAACTTTTTTTTTGGCCACACGACAGCACATGGGATCTTAGTTCCCTAGTCCCTGGCCCCTGCAGTGGAAGCACAGAGTCTAAAACACTGGACCACCAGGGAAGTCCCCCCACTTATCTTTCTATAAACCAAAAACTACTCTAAAAAAATAAAGCTTATTTGTTAATAAAAAAAATAAATAAACAAATAAATACAATGCCTGAGTCCAAAGCCTGGAGACTGATTTAATCAACTGAGATTACAGTCCAGACATCAGGTTTTTTAAAAACAAAAACAAAACACCTCCCCAAGGTGATTTTCTTGTACAATTTAGATCTTAAATCACTGGTTGAAGAGACAGAGTTGTCTTATCACGGCTGTGCCTGCTATCAGGGAGTCAGCTCTGCCAAAAGTGGGTACCACAGCCAGCCCTAGGGGCTATCAGTGCAGAGTCCTATCAGAAGTCTGACTTGGGAGTCAGGCTGAGCAAACACACCCTTAGATCAGTGGTTCTCAAATTCTTGCATGCATCCGAATCCTCTGGAGGGCTGGTTAAAACACAGAGTGCTGAGTCCCAGCCCCAGGGTTTATGATTCAGTCCATCTTGTGTGGGGCCTGAGAACCTGCATTTCTCTTTTAATTGGAGGATAATTGCTTTACTATGTTGCGTTGGTTTCTGCCAAACATCAACATGAATCAGCCACAAGTATGCACATAGCCCCGCCCCCTTGAAATTCCCTCCCACCCTACCCCTCATACCACCCCTCTAGATTATCACAGAGCACCAGGTTGAGCTGGGCTTCCCTGGTGACTCAGACAGTAAAGAATCTGCCTGCAATGTGGGAGACCTGGGTTCAAACCTTGTGTTGGGAAGATCCCCTGGAGGAGGGCATGGCAACCCACTCCAGTATTCTTGCCTGAAGAATCCCCACGGACAGAGGAACCTGGAGGGCTGTACAGCTCATGGGGTCCCAAAAAGTTGAACACGACTGAAGTGACTAAGCACACGCTCATATCTGTGGGGTAGAAGGGCTGCCTGGAAAAGGGAACGTAGGAGCTTTCTGGGGTGACAGAAATGCGTGTATGCATTGGAAAGAGGTCATTGACAAATTCGTTTAAGATTTCTGTAGGTTATACAAGTTTACCTGGAGGGCTGTACAGTCCATGGGGTCCCAAAAAGTTGAACACGACTGAAGTGACTAAGCACACGCTCATATCTGTGGGGTAGAAGGGCTGCCTGGAAAAGGGAACGTAGGAGCTTTCTGGGGTGACAGAAATGCGTGTATGCATTGGAAAGAGGTCATTGACAAATTCGTTTAAGATTTCTGTAGGTTATACAAGTTACACCTCAATCACAAAGAAAAGATAATTAAAGCATATCGGGGAAGCATCTGAAATGTGATTTGATTTCAATCTACAACTCTTTTGTTTCCTAACCCCCAAGCTTAGGTGGGCAGGGGCAGAACAAAAGCTTCAAGTGTGCGGGCTCCATCCCAATCGGCGTTTCAGTGGGGATTCTCTCTTTTTAAAAAAACACGTGGAATCGAATCTTTTTTCTTTTTAACATTTATTTGGCTGCGCTGGGTTTGTAGCTGTGGTTTATCCCCTGATCAGGCATCAAACCCAGGTCCCTTGCCCTGGGAGCGAGGAGTCTTAGCCCTTGGACCACCAGGGAAGTCCCTCTTTTTGTTTTTTACTTTTACTCTTTTTATTTTATATTGGAGTATAGTGATTAACAATATTGTGATAGTTTCAGGTGGGCGGCAAAGGAACTCAGCTGGACGTATACGTGGATCTATTCTCCCCCAAACTCCACTCACAATGGAGATTCTTTAGAGCAGATGCCTTCACTCCTGCTGGCAAGACAAGCCCTCACGTGACCTCCTTGTTCATGCAGGGAAGCAGGGTCCCACTGAGACATTTTGCATCCCTCCAAGAAACACTGGCTAGAAATGTTTTCAGCCGCTCTTTGTGTGACGGTAGAACCACAAAGGTGCGCCACTGCTGATACGGTCAGCCCCTTCCTTCTTGTGCCCAGTAGTTCTGTTCTGGCCTCAAACCTGCATACTCCACTCGGCAAGCCTGCAGCCAGGCATGGGCCTGAATGCATCGGCACTGAGTCAGACTGTGTCCCCCCCGAAACTCACTTCCACCCCCGCATCTCTGAGTGTGACCCTATTTGGAAGTAGGGTCTTCACACGTGTAATCAGTTACATTAAGAGGAGGTCACACTGGACGAGGGTGGGCCCTAATCCAATGACTGGTGTCTTTCTAAGAGAAAATAGAGACACCGACCCATACACAATGAAGGCCACGTGGAGACAGAGGCAGAGATTGGAGGCACGCTGGCAAAAAGATAAGGAATGCCGGAGATGTCAGAAGCTAGGAACAGGCACGGAACAGAGTCCCCTTCCGATATCCAGAAGGAACCAAGCCTGTAGACACCTTGAGTTTTAGACTTCTGGCTTCCAGAACTGGGAGAAAAGACATTTCTCTCGCTTCAAGCCACCTAGTTTGCAGTAATTCATTACAACAGTTCTCAGAAAACAATACAGCATCTTAGGAAAGCAGTTTAATGCCCAGACCATTATCTACTCCTAGAGCCAGCTTCTTAGACATTCTGCCAGCCCCTATACTTTTCAAAAATTTTCTTCCAACCGGATATCTCAACACAATTCTCAACGTCTTGTTAGATTTCCCCTAAAAAGTTGTAACACCCTTCTCTCCCAGAGTGGCCACCGTACTGAACCTGCCAGAATAAAATCTCTCTTCTGTTAGAGCTCAAGCAGGCACATGGTGATCACTCACTTCCTGGCAGTCATGAGCCCCTGCTGTGTGCCAATTACCCAGCTCTAATGTGAACACATCCTACACTCGCCTCAGTAACCATGGGAGGCACCCCTCTCAGACAGGATCCAGCTGGTTTAAGGGCGATGGCCAGCTGACCTCCCTCCGAAGGCTCTGAGATAAAGAAGCAACGCCAGGCTGGGGTTCCATCTGTTCCCTCCCACGGCAGTGGCCACTGGGGCTGGGTGGGAGGCAAGCTCTCACCGGGTCCTTATTCTCTTGGTCTGTCCTGGTCTCCCTGATGTCCCCGTTGTAGGTGGAGTTCCGCTGGTCCTCGGATGCACTCCGCTGCTGCCAGAGTATAGCCTCTCCCTCATACTCCTTCCTGTACAGGTTGGTCCTGTCGGACAGGCTGGCTCGACGTACCACCTTCCTAAGGGGAGAGGAGGGTACTGGGAGGCTGCTTCCAGGCTCCACGAGCAGGAGCATCCTTGGGCACCCCTGGCCGTCCCGCCCCCAACTCACCCTCGGCTGCCCGCGCTGGACGTCCTCCTGCTCAGAGATGACTTATGCCTCAGCTGCGACTTCATGATCACGTCGTGCTTGTGTTTCAGCTCCAACAGCAGGACTTTGAACTCCTCCTCTTCACACAGGTCTGAAAGGGTGGAGAAGTCCACGGTAGGGGGCAGAGAAGGGGCTGGTGATCCCCGAGGGGTCCCCAGACCCAGTGAAAATTCACATCTTCTGGGGTGTGGGTGGAGGGGAAAAAGCAGTGCCAGCCTTATTTCCTGGGCTACAACCCAATCCTTAGAGGAGTGTAAGAAGAGGAAACCCCAGGTCCCATGCACAGTCCCAGTTCACAGGTGTGACTGAAGGATTCATGCACCTTTGATCGCTGCCAAGAGGAGTCATCAGTTCTCCACTGATAGAAAATATATCAAGAGAAACCAGAAGGTACCCCACAGAGCCCAAGCAAGACATTATGAAAAGAGCCTGAAATCATATATCCCCACCCACTCAATCCCTCTCATCCTTAAGTTCATCTGTCTACCTATTCACTGAACCATCATCCATAGGTTCATCCTCTGCCCACCCATCCTCTTATTCATTCATCCATATATTCGCCCACTTATCCATCCATTAATCTACCACCCATTAATTTATTCATCAAACTATCCATCTACCATCTATCCAACCATATATTCAACCATTTATTCTCTACTCATCAAAAAAAAATCGATGAGTGCAGGTGTGATCCTTCTGAACGTACCAATTGGCATCTCATCCATGGACGTCCTAGCACTGAGACTGGCCCCATGGGACACCAACAGCTCGGCCATCTGCATCTGAAACACAGGAAGAAGCCCGGGTTCCCCCCTGCCCATGGCTGAGAAAGCCCAGGAGTTGGAGAGAGTGAGAGCTCAGAGCTTCTTAGGATGTGATCCAAAGAATGGCAGGGCAATGCTGACTCCCAGGGAAGGCTCTGCTCCCTAAAGCCGGGAACTCTGGCAAATGCAATGGGCTTGACACCTCCTCCAGCATGACTCAGCCATACTGAGGGACAGGAGTCAGAGAGCTGTCAAGTGTTTAAAGAGGAATGGCGAAAGCTACAGAGATTTCTATCTGGGAAGCAAGTGGAAAAACGCAAGACAGAAATGTGGGAAATTTCCTAATTTGGCAAATTGGATTGTCATCTGGTTAGGACACAACTTGACAATCCTTTTCGTAAACTCCGTAGGTCTTTTCACATCCTACACGCTAGCTGTAGTCAACACCCTCAGAGGGTCAGGTGTTCTTCTGAACCAACTCCCAGCCCAAAGGTCAGCAGGTTGGCCATAAGCTGGCCTCTCTCACAGCACTGTGGGTGACAACTACCTGTCCCCAGAAGGCAGCCGCGTGCAGGGGCTCCCAGCCATCCCAGTCCTTCACATCCACGCGTACACCATGGTCCAGGAGGAGCTCGGCTGCCCGCAGGTATCCATTGGCTCCAGCTATGTGCAGCTGAAGGAGAGGAAAGGGGTCAGCACTCCCCACGGGGGCTGGTCCCTCATTTGGAAGCAGGACAGCCCATTCCCCGGCCCAAGGCCCGGATCATACTTGGGGCCAGGAGAATGGAATAGGAGGTGAAGATACCCGCCACATGACAGAGCTTTAGTAAGTCTGCAGTATGGAACCAGAAGGTAAGGGAGAAGGGGCTTCTCCTCTGTCTTCAAGCCCCTGTCGTTAAGGCATCAGCATTTACTGAATGCTGCTATGCACTGAGCCCTGCAGATGGGGTCTCAGAGGTCCAACAGAACACAGCCCTAATGGCCAGATGCCGCATCATCCAGGGGTCAGGTTGCTATAAGTTTCTGGCAAACAGAGGTTTTGGGTTTTTTTCTTTCTTTTAATTCTCAGGAAAAAAAAAAACAAAAACAATAAAAAAAACAGGGTGTGATCTGGAACAGGCACACATGAAAACTGGTCTCACTATCTGATTTATAAATGTTTGATGCTTGCCAACTATTAAGAATAACACACAGCCAGCCAGACATTAAAAACTGTAGGGCCATGTACATATCTGGGAAAAAAAAGTTATGACTGGGAGAGTGATATTGGTGGGTTTTTTGATTTTTTGTTTTACTAAAGTATAGTTGATTTACAATGTTTCAGGTATATAGCAAAGCAATTCAGTTATTCATCTGCATATATTTTTTCCCAGATTTCCTTTCCCATTACAGAGGATTACAACTATAATTACACTGAGTATAGTTCTCTGTGCTACACAGTAGGACCTTGTTATTTATTATATAAATAGAAGTGATCATGTTAATAATAATAATGAGTTCATCACCAGAATCTATTGAGTTTACAGGCTCTGTGCTGCGCAGCTACATGCAGCATCTCATTTAGTCCTCCCAACAGCCCCCTGGGGAAGGTACGCCTCCCTGCTTCACTGGGAAGAACTGAGACCTAGTGTGCGCCCAGCCATGTGAGTGAAGCCGCTCTGAGGCCAGTCCAAGAGAAGCAGACCCCTGTGTCTACAGGGCCGAGCCACAGACCCAGAGGAGCCCCATCCAGGGCGGGCAGTGCCCTGGCACAGCCTGGCCATAACTTTGTCCAGTCTTCATGCAGCGTCTAATCCAACTACCTGGCTCAACTCTTGAGTGCTGGACTGAGCAGGGACCCCTTCCTTTGAAAAGAGCATGGGGCACAAAAACCTAAAAGAGAGAACTACTTCCACTGCTGGATATATATCCAAAGAAAATAAAAACACTAATTTGAAAGATACGGCACCCCAGTGTTCATAGCAGCATCATTTACAATTGTCAAGATATGGAAGCAACCTGAGTGTCTATCAACAGATGAATGGATAAAGAAGGTGTGGTATATACAGACAATGAAATACTACTCAGCCATATAAAAGGATGACATAATGGCATTTCCAGCAACATACGTGGACCAAGAGGGCCTTATGTTTCGTGAAAGAAGACAGACAAAGACAAATACTCTATGTTATCACTTACATGTGAATTTAAAAAATAAACGAATGTATGTAACAAAACAGAAACAGACTCACTAATATAGAGAGGGAAGGGGGAGGGGAAAGATAGGGGTAGAGGACTGAGAGACACAAACTACTATGTATAAAACAAATAAGCAAAGTATGCTGGACAGCACAAGGGAATTAGCCATTATCTTGTAATAATTTTTAATGGAGTATAATCTATAAAAAGTGTTGAATCATTGTGTTATACATCTGAAACTAGTATATTATAAAGCAACTATATGTCACTGAAATAAACAAATAATCATTTTTAAAGTTTTATTTAAAAAAAAAAAGAAAGGGGGATAAGGCAGAGGGTGGGACTCAGAGGGTGGGAGAAGTCCAATGATCACATCTGGGCTACCAGATCAGGCCTGAGGGGCAGTGAGGGAACTTGGTACTGCTGAGCCCTACCTGAAAAGCTGAAGATTCTGAGACCCTGAGTGCTCACAATCACATGGACCCCAAGCCTAGAACAGGATGGGCCCAGCCATGGGCAAGGTTGAGGGGGGCTTCCAAGGCCATGTTCTAGTTCTCAGTTTAGAGGCTGCAGAAGCAGATTTCCCCAATACTGAGCTGTATCATGCTATGAAGGCCTATGAAGAAAGGTCAAGAAGGTTTCACTGGCACATGAATTGAAACAGTGAGTGAAGTTAATGAGGCAGATAGAGAGAGAGAAGATTCCATCATTCTCTATCTCTAATATCTAGTAAAGTATGTGGCACAGAGGATGTGTATGTTGACAGGATGGATGGGTGGACCAATGGATGGATGGGTGAACCAATGGATGGATGGGTGAACCAAAGATGGATGGGTGAACCACAGGATGGGTAAACCAAAGGTAGATGGGTCCCTGGGGTGTCTGGGCTCTGAATTCAGGGAACCGGAAGAGAGGCTGTTGCAGCAACATCAGGGACAGACGATGTAACAAGGCACTGAGGTTGGAGAGGGTACACTGAGGCAGGAGAATGAACAGTGCAAAGCAAGATGGCCTGGATGAGTGGATGAATGTGGCACTCGTCTTGAAGCAGGAGACATCATGGGAGGAGGTGGAAATAATGAACTCAGAATGGACACCTGTAGTGTGAGGTAAAGGAGAAGCTTGGAGACAAAGAGGTGAACGGCAGAGCCAAGCCTCCCCAACCCACAGCTCCCAACTCCCAGCTTCAGCTTCTCAAAGCAGCTGATCCCTGCTCTGCTAACTCCACATTCCAGAGGGAGCCCTGTCCCCAAAAGGGGGAAGAAGTCCAAGGCTACGGACAGGGCCCCGCTATGTAGGCTTGACCTCCACGCAGTGCTGGCCCCATTCAGCTCCAGCCAGTCTGAGTTCTGGTCCTGACCCCCCAGCCCAATCCAGCCTGGCCCCTCTCCTCACCAGTGTGGCCCCCTGGGCATCTACCCAGTCAAGGTCCTGGCCAGCTGCGATCATACAGTGAATGTCCGAAATCATCTGCTGCTCAGGAGCTGCCCGCATCTCGTTGATTTTCTCCTGGGTGATGCCTGCAGTGGGGGAGGGGGGACTGAGTCAGCATTCCCAGGCAGGAGCCCATGGGGGAGGGGAGGGAGGGCAGAGGGGGGAGGTATGACTCCTCTTCCTGGGGTCTGCCAGTCAAGGAGGTAAACAAACGTGCTCAGAGATCATTTCTCCCAGGCGCAGTGAAAACGAACACCACATGTTGGGCCACGAACAAGAGCCTGGAACCCAGTTGGCGCTGTATTAATATCAATGACTGTTACATACACAGCTCTTCTACCTGACAGTCCCAACCACCCACCCACCCACCTCCAGCTGCTCATATTCCTGGCTCCGTCTCATCCTTCAGGTCCAGCCTGGATCACCTCCTCAGCTGGCCTTCCCTGCCCACTCTATCTGACCAGGTCTCTGTTCATTTCTTCCACTTCATCCACAGCTGTGTTTGGAGCACCAGGCATGCTCAGTGAATCTCTATTACGGCCATGACTGAATTCCTGAATATATCACTTCTGAATGGAGAGCTGAATAAATCGAGGTGGAGGGACTCAGAAACACATCTTCAAGCCTGAATCTCTGGCTAAAATTTAAGTGTTACTGGCAGCTACTAAGGAGAGAGTGATTTGCTCTGAAAAAAAGGTCAATGAGAGCAAGCATTCTTGGATAGAACTCGGGGAGGTCTGTAAACTTGAAGGGAGAAAAAGAATGATCTGTTTTCACTAACTTTTTCTTTGTTTAATTTTTGTTTGTTTGTTTCTTTTTGGCTGTGTTGTTGCTGGGTGCAGGCTTTGTTACTGGGTGCAGGCTTTCTCTAGCTGTAGTGAGTGGGATCTACTCTCTAGCTTCAGTGTCTAAACTTAGTGTGATGACTTCTTGTGTTGGGGAGCAGGGGCTCTGGCGCACACAGGCTTAGTTGTTCAGAGGCACGTGGAATCCTCCTGGACCAGGGATCAAATCCATGTCCCCTGCCTGCCAATGCATTCTTGGATTCTTACACACTGGACCACCAGAGAAGTCTCATTTTCACTAACTTTTCAATGAGATATAGCATTTCCTGCTAGTCTAAATTCATAGGAGAATTGGCAGTGCCCATGACTTTGTCACCAACAGAAACTATAGGTATTTTCACATCATGTTATCTTATTGTTTCATGAATCAATGAAGTTTCTATATTATACATTTAGAAGTATTTGAGGAGTCCTACTTTAATAGCAGTGGTTTCCTTTATAATCCTATGGCTTTGATAAATACATTAAAAAATACAGAAGGGGTGGGTCCATAGATTCACCAGACTGGCACAAAAATTATTAGGAAGTTCTACAGAAAGTGGACAGGGAAAGCTCAAGGGCCAGGGAATGGGCAGGCCAAAAGGGAGGCTCCTGCAGCCATCTGGGCAGAAACACAAGGGCAGAGGGGAAGACCTCAGACTGCATCCAGGGTCTGGATTTGAGATAGATTTCTAAAGAGGAGGCCTTTCAGGAGCATGTACTGGGGTGGCAGGGGCGGGCTGCATTTGTTTCTTCTCTGAAGCTCATTTGTGAGCTGAGAACAGCCCACATCTTATTTATCCGGGGTCCCTGGCAGCCCAAGTGGTGCCTGGCACAGAGCAGGCAGCCGTGAATGTTCTTGACTTTGTATTTTCCCAAATGGGAATATATTTTATTGTGGATGTTTTGAATTGAACTGTCACAGCTGCTGAAGAGACGGGGCCAGCTGAGGCTGCCCATGCATGTGGGTGACACAGAAGACAGCCACGCCCCTCCTTGTGCACAGCTTTTTCCAGGCTTGTTCTGTGTCCGCATCTTGCCCGTCACATGGGTAACAGCCTTCGTGGGGTCCCGTCCCAGGTCCTGAGCACTAAGCGATGGGCATGCCTCTAGGTAACTTGTTCACCTGCACTGATCGGAGAGATGCTCGCCACAGCCCCACACCCAGCCCACTGTACAGCCGGCGGCCCTGCCCTTACCCTGGTAAGCCATGCACGTCTCGATGACATCCAGGGTGGGCTCATCCTCACAGAGGTCATAGGGCATGTTCCCATCGGAGTTGACAGCAAGCAAGTCGGCTCCACTGCAGAGAGAGGACCAGGGTGAGGGCCAGGAACGTGCATAGGGTTGGTCTGACTGCCTCTACTGTCCAGCCTCTCACCCACATCCTGCTGTGCACCCCAACACCCACAACCCAACCACGGTGCAGCCCAGCAAGGACTGAGTCTCCAGGATCTCAGTCCCAGGAGAGCTGTGCCACTCTCCCCAGCTTCCTCCTCTGTTGAACCAGCAGGTGGGCACTTGAGAATAGATGTCAAATAAGAAAAGACAAAATTAATAATGGCAGCACCACTCCCCAAGCATTTGCTAAGAGCCAGGCTTGACCTAAGCCCTTTACATCACCTGATATAATCCTCATAATAGTCTTCTTGGTTCAGTATTATTGCCCCATCTCACTCAAGGGAAAACAAGCTTCAGACAGGGTCAGTTACTTGTCTGAGGTCACACAACTAGGATGTGAGAGGTTCGAGACGGAAACCCGGCTTTTTCATAGGCTAGCTCTTTTTACTTTTCTCTGTCCTATTTCAATATTAGACCAAGTGCAGAAACACCCAAGGATACTCCCAATTCCTCCTCTAAGTCTCTGCTCCAAAGGCAAACCACGATGGGGCAGCAGAGAGCCTTGGGACCCCGTGGGAGAATTCCCCTTTGGGGCCAGTGGCTCCCAAATGCATGGTCCTGGGCTGCCCTACGGCAGGATCACTCAGACGCCACTGAAATAAAATGCAGCTTCCTGGGCTTCACTCTAGACCTCCTGAAAGAGAGTCTCTCAAGAGGATGGGGCGGGGTTCAGGATTACACATTTTAAACCCATGATTCTGGTACAGACTGGCGCTGGAGATTGGTACCATGCTGGTATCCTCTCCCTTTTCCTCTCGCATCACCTCTGATTGGATGGTGGCCATCTGATGCCCCTGCAGACTTAGCCACACCCAGATGTTCAAGAGGTATGGGCACGGGCCACCTGCCAGTCCTCTGGCCTAACAGCCCTCCCCTGGAACCTCTTTGAGCTCCTGTGTGCTCTTGGGTAAGCTAATCCACCTCTCTGAGCCAGGAAAGCATCTCTATTACCCGAGCAGCCACCCGATGCACCCTGCCTGCTCTGCTGGGACCTCCGCCAAAGGCCACTTGCCCTTGGCTGCTATACCCGAATCCCTGTGCTCAGATGCTGGGTCCTGGGACTCCAGCCACCATTGATCTCGCTTTGTCTTGGTTCTGGGACTGAAATCACCTGATTTCCTGCTGAGTTTCTCAGGATTTTTGCGTCCCTGAGTGTTCAGTGCCCAACACAGGGCTTGGCCCAGCTCAAACGCCCACCAATCATTAGATGAATTCAATGAAATACACTTGAAATTCAAGGTTGCCTCTTTTCTGTGTTTGCAGAGCCTGAGCAGACTGGAAAGAAGTCAGGGTGGCGGAAGACTGTTCAGAACTCCACAGAGGGAAATGGCCTTATCCCTGGGGAAGACATTACTATGTGGTGTCCCCCAAAGTAGATTCTGCCCCAAAGGAAAGCATGTGGGTGGGATTTGAGGGGGCAGAGCCAAGGAAACATGCCTGCTTTTTCACAGCAAGAAAAACGGCAACATCACATAAGTATGGAGATGAATACAGACTCGTGGGGACAGACAGAGAAAAAGAGATGAAAAGAAAGAGAATCATACCCTGATACAAAGCCAAAGACATTACCAGAAAACTACAGACCAATATCCCTTATGAACAGTGATGCAAAACTCCTCAAGAAAATACTAGCAAACCAAATTCAGCAGCACAGAAGAAGGATTATATGCCATGACCAAACGGGATTTATTCCTGGAATGCATAGATGTAAATTGTGTTGCGCATCTTATAAGCATCATATCGGGAGAAAGGAAAAGAACGAAAAGAGAGAGAATATGAATTAAGAGAGACACAGGGGAAAAGACAAAGAGAGATCAAGGAGGAAAGAAGAGACAGAGAGGGAAAACAGGAGAGAAAGACACAGGGATGGAAAGGGAATGTGGGGAGAAAAGGGATAGGCACCAAAGAGACAGGAAAAAAGAGAGAGAGATGAAAGTCCCCTACCCCGACACCAAAAACAAGAACCCGGGAAAACACCAAAAACAAGGACCTGGGAAAACACCAAAGGCACACTCGTGGCTGATTCATGTCAGTGTATGATAAAAACCACTACAATACTGTAAAGCAATTAGCCTCCAACTAAAACAAATAAATAACCCAAAGGCGGAGGGAAGGCTGCTCCTGGGGGAGAGAGGGGCACGTACTACTGAACGAGGATCTTCACCAGGTTAATGTGGCCGCAGGTGGCCGCAGCATGCAGAGGCGTCCACAGCTCGTTGTCCTTGGCGTTCACGTTGGCACCGTGGGAAAGGAGCAACTTGACAATTTCCTCAAAGTTGTCGATGCAGCACTGCAAAGTGGACACAGGAGGGTCAGCTCCGGGCAGGTCACGATGAGGGCGCCCCCAGTTCCCGAGAAGGACAATGGAGCCAAGCTGCCTGAGTGTGAATCCAGCTCCATTACATGCATGCTGTGTGATCATGGGCAAGTCACGTAACCTTTCTGAGGTAATAATGTACAAGATAAAAATATAAAATAATATAAAGAATAAAGTCAGCTATAAGAGGCTTCACAAATGTTGGTGGAATGGGACGAAATTTTGAATGAGGCTTTAAAACCTTTCCTTTTCAATTCAGAAGGCTTTCTTCAAACAAAACTGTAAGGAGATAGCCAATAAATTCAAGCAGGACGGCTCAGGCTGAAGCTGAGGTGTGTGGGGCTGGGGCTGTTGAGAAGGTCCCCCTTCCCATCAGTGGCTGCCCTAGATTATAGTTTGAAACCTCTGACTTAGGAATTTCTGACCCAGAAGCTAGTTCTTGGGGAAGTCCCAAGTAACGAAACCCCCCCAAAAAAACCCAGCTCTGCCTGAGGGCTCTAGTGGGTCCTGATAGAGTCCCTGTGAAGAGAGAGCCAAGTCTGCCCTCCTGCTTGACCACATGTGGGTCGGCCCCAATGAGAAGGCAGCTCGCAGAGAGATACTGGGCTCCAAAAGCCACTGGAGCCCCCAAACTCCAGCGAAGGAGAGTGAAAGATTCCAAGGGGACAGAGGGAGCTCAAGCTGGGACCACGAGCAGAGAGAGGTGAGGACAGAGGAGGCAGAAGACAGGGAGCCACTTTGCAGACTGCAGGAAGGCTCTCAGATGACCTCCAGAGAAAGCAGCGGGGACAGGGCAGCGGACCTGTGGCTCAGAACTGCCCATCCAGGGACAGCCCTGCCCTCAGTGCACGGGAGCCGCTGCAGTCATACTCAGAGGAGCAGCACAACTCAAACTTGTTTTTTTAAAAAATCCCTCCTCCAGCTGCATGCAGAGAACAGACTTCGATCACAAGCTTCTGGAGGGAGAAGAGGGAGAGTGAGGAACTATGTCAAAGTCACTCCATTTAAGAGATATTGCAGCCTGACCCATAATCCAGCTCCATTACATGCATGCTGTGTGATCATGGGCAAGTCACGTAACCTTTCTGAGGTAATAATGTACAAGATAAAAATATAAAATAATATAAAGAATAAAGTCAGCTATAAGAGGCTTCACAAATGTTGGTGGAATGGGACGAAATTTTGAATGAGGCTTTAAAACCTTTCCTTTTTAATTCAGAAGGCTTTCTTCAAACAAAACTGTAAGGAGATAGCCAATAAATTCAAGCAGGACGGCTCAGGCTGAAGCTGAGGTGTGTGGGGCTGGGGCTGTTGAGAAGGTCCCCCTTCCCATCAGTGGCTGCCCTAGATTATAGTTTGAAACCTCTGACTTAGGAATTTCTGACCCAGAAGCTAGTTCTTGGGGAAGTCCCAAGTAACGAAACCCCCCCAAAAAAACCCAGCTCTGCCTGAGGGCTCTAGTGGGTCCTGATAGAGTCCCTGTGAAGAGAGAGCCAAGTCTGCCCTCCTGCTTGACCACATGTGGGTCGGCCCCAATGAGAAGGCAGCTCGCAGAGAGATACTGGGCTCCAAAAGCCACTGGAGCCCCCAAACTCCAGCGAAGGAGAGTGAAAGATTCCAAGGGGACAGAGGGAGCTCAAGCTGGGACCACGAGCAGAGAGAGGTGAGGACAGAGGAGGCAGAAGACAGGGAGCCACTTTGCAGACTGCAGGAAGGCTCTCAGATGACCTCCAGAGAAAGCAGCGGGGACAGGGCAGCGGACCTGTGGCTCAGAACTGCCCATCCAGGGACAGCCCTGCCCTCAGTGCACGGGAGCCGCTGCAGTCATACTCAGAGGAGCAGCACAACTCAAACTTGTTTTTTTAAAAAATCCCTCCTCCAGCTGCATGCAGAGAACAGACTTCGATCACAAGCTTCTGGAGGGAGAAGAGGGAGAGTGAGGAACTATGTCAAAGTCACTCCATTTAAGAGATGATTGCAGCCTGACCCACAGAAGTGACCACAGGCATGGGGAGAAGTGACTGGATGCTAGCAGAAAGAGTGGGGGGGGAACCTGTGGGAGCCCAGGGCCTCAAGGGGTGCGGGGATGGAGTGGCACCATGGCCCCCACCCCCATTCCCTGCAGAACCAGGAGTCAGAGGCACATCCTCGGTAGTCCAATGATTAAGACTCTGAGCACCCAATGCAGGGGACCTGGGTTCTTTCCCTGGTCAGGGAACTAGATCCCACATGCCACAACTAAAAGATCCCACATTCCACAAGTAAGACCTGGTGCAACCAAATACATACATACATACCAAATACATACATGCATACATACCACACACACACACACACCAAATACATGCACGCATACATACCAAGCACACATATATCAACCGAGCACTCATATACACACCAAGCACACATATACGCACCAAACACACATACATACCAAATACATGTGTGCATACACAACAAATACATGCTTACATACATACATACCAAATACATACACATATGTTTTAAAAAGAAAAAAAGAATCAGGGGTCAGCCCTGGACATATGGGACATATAGGAAATGAGCAGAGATGGTGCCAGGTTCTCTTTATGCACCATCTGACCTGGAGTTGGCTGGGTCTGGGGGCATCTCTCCGGACATGAGAGTCACAGTGGAGCAGGGCACTCACTGCCTCAGGTGGGCGAGAGAAACATGCAGTGGCATGGTACCACCAGCAGAGGGCGCTGAAAGCACCAGAGTGAGGCAGCCTGGAAAGGGGAGGGTCCCCCCGTGGGCGGTCACTGGCAGATGAGTCTGGGATGGTCTGGTCCATAGGAGGAGCCAGAAGCAGCCCAGACTGTGGGGTGAGGAGACAGGAGGGCCAGAGATCCAGCCACGAGGGGCTGCAGAAATAAGGGGCACAGAAATAAGACAGGCAGGGTGGTGGACAGGTGGCGTGATTACGCACATAGAATTGCAGTCATGTGAGAAAGATGCCCAGGGGCTGGGCCAGTCTGCAGCTGGGATATGACTTGAGCACGGGCTGCGTTGGGACCTGGGTGCAGTGGGGGCTGGTACGTGGTGGAGGGGGGCAGCATCCTCGCCCACATTCCCCAAGGTGGGCCATGGCACCTGGCACCGGATGACTCCTCTCGCCCCCTCACTTCCCACGTTCAATCCGTCATCGGCTGTGGATCGCATCTCCTGATTGCTGTCCCCATCCCCACTGCCCTGGCCGAGCTTCATTATCTCTCTCCCTGTCACTCCCCTTTCACACACCCTCAGCCAGAGAGAGCCTCCTTGTTAACCCAGCCACGCTGCTCTCAGTTTACAAAACCTCCGAAGGCTCCCTGTTGCCAAGAGCAGAAAATCCACAGGAAGCTCCTTCATTGTCCTGGAGCAGTAGTGATGATGACAATGATAACAATAACAACAGCCCCAGAACAGCAGTAATAGTAACAGGTCACATTGCCAATAATAGGAGTTAATGCTTTTTGAGGAGTTACTAAGGCCATGCACTTTGCTAACTTCTGGCCATGCATTGCCTCAGTGAATCCTCAGAAAAACAGTTCCAGGGCTCTGCAGCCATGTAGGGCTAGAAGCTACGGTGCTGGACAGTATCAATACGCAGAACATGTCATCCTCATAAAGGTTGTGTTGAATGGTGCTGCCCTGAACCTCAGTTTCCTGAGCTGTAAAATGGGGATAATAGTATTTCAAAGAGTTCTTGTGATGATCAACCCATGCTTCACATATATGAAGTTAAGAAGTGAACATATGACAGATTTTCTTAATAATGAATGAAAATCATTCAATCATGTCTGACTCTTTGTGACCCCATGGACTGCAACCCACCAGGCTCCTATGTCCATGAAATTCTCTGGGCAAGAATAATGGAGTGGGCTGCCATTTCCTTCTCCAGGGGATCTTCCCAACCCAGGGACTGAACCTGGGTCTCCTGCATCATGGGCAGATTCTTTACCATCTGAGCCACCAGGGAAGTTCCTCCATAATAATATCTAGTATTTATCCAGTGTCAGATGATGCTTATAGGGTTTTATGTATATTTATTTAATCTTCACAACAATCCAGTGACATGGGTACTTGTTATGCCTCTTACAGATGAGGAAAATGAGGCACAGAGAGCTTAAGCTCCTTGCCCAAGGTCACACAGCTAGACTCTGTGGATGCACGAAGCCCTACGAGACAGGAAGAGAAGCCAAGAGGACACACAGGGAGCTCCAAGCCGATGGCTGACGGTGGGGACTTGCCCCTGGGGCTTCTGGGTAGGGCAGTGGCTGCCTTTCCTGTCCTCAGAGGGAGATGGAGAGGGTCTCACCAGCCCAGGCTTCCAGAGCCTTGCCAGGCTGCCTTCAAGTCCACCTGCTCTGAAACTTGGGCCAGGGCACAGGGAGGTTCTGCATGTTCACTCATTAACTCAGCAGGCACATATTGAGCACCTACTGTATGCCAACATGGTGGGGGACAAAGTGGATACACCAATGAGAAAGAGACATGATGAGCTCTGCCCTTGTGCAGTGCAGAGTCTTGGGTAACCAGAGACCAACATTAATGGTCCTGCTAATAGCTGGAAAGCTTCCCTGATAGCTCAGTTGGTAAAGAATCTGCCTGCAGTGCAGGAGACCCCGGTTCGATTCCTGAGTCAAGAAGATCTACTGGAGAAGGGATAAGCTACCCACTCCAGTATTCTTGGGCTTCACTTGTGGCTCAGCTGGTAGAGAATCTGCGCGCAATGCAGGAGACCTGAGTTTGATCCCTGGGTTGGGAAGATCCCCTGGAGAAGGGAACAGCTACCTACTCTGGTGTTCTGGCCTGGAGAATTAAGAGTTGGACATGACTGAAAAGACTTTCACTGGCTGGAATGACAGAGGTGCTCAGAGGATATGACAGCACAGCTCTCAGACTCTAGCTGTGCATGCACCTAAACACTGGGTGAGATGCGATGGGGAGCAGAGTGTGTGCAAGGGACCGAAAAGTCAAGTAGCTGAAGGCCTGGCAGTCAGCATGGCCAGCTCGGCAGGGACACTGGGGTGCTCCTTACTCTTAGAGTTACGCGAAGACACGGGAGTGCTCTGAGCAACATCAGCAGATGTGGGGTCTGAGCATCCCTGAGGCCACAATACATAGGATGGATCAGGGCAGAATGCCTGAGTACTGGGGCCCAGGGAAGGGGCTGCTGCAGCGTGAGATGATGAGAAATGTCAGCCAGAGCAGCCCCTCCCCGGCCAAGCAGGGGTCCGGGCCCATCTCACTGCCCTAAAGAGGCTGTGTGTTATGACAGCACATGATTCCTGGCCAGAGTCCAAAGCGGTGTGACCTTAGGCAGGTCCCATAACCTCCCTGTCAATCACTGCTGTCACCAGGGTGGACGGATGCCTTGGTGGGTGTGAACAAATGAGCTTCATACACTGTCAAGCTCTGAACAAACTTGCTTTGTGTGTCAAACACTTTGCCAGGCAGCGAGGATGCAGCGGACAAAGGCTCCCTGTTCCCAGAGGCAGTGTGTGTGCCACACACGTGGGCACGAGGCTCTATGGGCGTGTCTGTAACAGACACACTCGTCTCCTGGGCAGACAAGAGCCTTTCAGAAGTGGCAGCTGTGGCTCCCCTCCCCCTCCTCCCTGAGGGTCCTGGGCAGGAAAAAGCAAGGAGATGGGGCATGTAGGTGGGGAGCAGGGAGTCAGGGGTCCCAGCAGGTCCTTACCTGGTGCAGGGCAGTGAGTCCATCTTCATTGCACAAATCAGGGCTGACCTTATTCTTCAGGAAGTAGCGCACTGCAACAGAGAGAAAGAGGTGACTGTCCTGTCACACATTCCATGAGCAGGGGTGCGGGGGACCCAGGTAAGACCCACTGTCCCCCAGGTCCTGGCACCATCAGTCTTATTGACTCCTTACAAACCTCCTGCCTCTATCCTCCCAGACCCGTTCAAACCCTAGTTCACATCTTGGACCCAAGTGCAAAGGGAAAGACGTGGGGGTCAGCACACACATTCGGGTACAACTTCTGTACATTCAAGCCTACCCACTCAGAGACTTGGACCACAGCACAGGGAGGCATCAGTGAGTTCATTCATTAAGGCAGTATGCACATATTAAGCACCACTGTATGCCATCGTGGGGAAGAGTGGTGAGATACACCAAGGAGCAAGAGACGTGGATTCTGCCTTCGTGCGGCTCAGAGTTTGGGAAACGAAAGACCGACATCCAGTGAGCAAATCCAGCAGCCCTGCAAGACCCTTCACAGATCTCCACACTTTAGGCTACCCGTCTCTGGTCAGTCTCCAGCCAGGCCACCCCCACAGGGTGAGGTGTCCCTGAGGCCAGTGGGATGAAGCCCATGGTTTCCCTTCTGGCCCATCTTACCCTTCCCTGTTCACATGGCTCCAGGGCCAAATGTAGAGCCTGCGCAAGCCTTGTCCCCAGATCCAGCTTCCCAAGGGTGGACCACGCAGCAAGAAAGTGCACCTCTAGGCTGAAGGGCGACCACAGGGTGGCTGTCTGCAGAGCCAGTGGAGGAACTTGGCTACACAAGCTGGCTTGTGTGTGTGAGGCCCTCAGATGCTGAGAAAGCCAGGGCCAGGGGCCAGGCTCCTGCAAGTGCGGGAGCAGGCCGGCCCTGGCCCCTCAGAGCCCCGCCCACGCCCACCTAGTCTGAAAGTGTGAGTCTCTCAGTTGTGTCCAACTCTTTGCAACCCTATGGTCAGAGAAGCCTGGTGGGATACGGTCCACGGACGCTATGGACACTATGAAGCCCATGGACTGTAGCCCGCCAGGCTCCTCTGTCCATGGGATTCTCCAGGCAAGAATACTGAAGTGAGTAGACACTCCCTTCTCCAGGGGGGGTTCTTCCTGACCCAGGGACCTGGTCTCCCTTATTTCAGGCAGATACTTTTATCATCTGAGACACCACCTCGTCTGGGTTCCTCAAAACACTAATCGAAGGGCCTGCCCCCTAATGCCCACGGGGGGCAGTGTCTCCATGCCACCACCCACACGCTGGGGCAGGGCCACTGTGGTTTCCTAGCCGATTTGCCTCTGCTGTGGGGAGACAAGCTCGAGTGAACTGTGAATGGTAGAGGGCAGACCATCCATTCTGCACGCTGAATATCTGCTGGGCAACCCCAGAGGGTACAGGGGAGGGAGACGAGGTCTCTGGAACCTCAATGGGATGGGAGCTGTCTTCATTAGGCTCAGATCCAAGAACCACAGGCCCAGCGGCACCCTTGGCCTGAGTGCGACCAGCGGTCCCTGCGAGGGGGAGGCTGAGGTCTCCACCCAACTTCCTGGCAAGACGTGACATCTCCCACAGACTTGCCCGAGATGCTTTCATCACTGCTGGGGCTCAGGGGGACAAGAGGCTTATATATGGTTTACACTCAGGTCCTCTGAAGCTGCCCTGTCCACTAGGGAACCACCGGCCACAGTGAGCTCTTGGGGTTTTTCAAATGTTAACTTGTAAAAATTCAAAATTCACTTCCCTCAGTCACTCTGGCCACATTTTAAGGACTCAACAACTACAAAGCAAAAGTGTTAGTTGTTCAGTTGTGTCCGACTCTTTTGCGACCCCATGAACTGTAGCCTGCCAGGCTCCTCTGTCTGTGGAATTCTCCAGGCAAGAGTACTGGAGTGGGTTGCCATTTCCTACTCCAGGGGATCTTCTCAACCTAAGGCTCAAACCCAGGTCTCCCGCATTGCAGGCAGATTCTTTGCCGTCTGAGCCACCAGGGAAGCCCCCAATAACTACAGGTGGCTACCATATTAGAAAGTATACAAATAGAACATTTCCCATCTTCACAGAAAGTCTATTGGACATCGCTGCTTTGGGGCATTACACATGGAAATTAACTGCACCACCAACTGCTCAGAGCCTTCTGTGGCTCCCTACGGCTCTGGAAACAAGCGCAAAGCCCTGACGATGGTGTAGAAGGTTAGGTGAGGTGTCTGCCCCGTCTGCAGGCCTCCATCTCGCACATTCCAGCGGGACCATTCATTTACACTGTCGCCTGTGAGAACTTCTCTCAGGGCAGAGGAGTTCGCTCAGTTGTATACAGTACTCCCAACCTACCCGCCTCTCCAGTCTTTTTCTTAAATTTCAAACACCTTTCACAATGCTCTTTTGTCAGCTAGGGTCACCAAAATTCCTTTGATCTCTGAGCTTTTGCACTGCCTGTTTCCATTACCTGGACAACTCAGTCATCCAGGTGTGCATGCATCCATCCATCTAGCCTCACCATCCACCCACCCATCCACCATCCATCCATCCACCCACCAGCATCCATTCATCCACCCACCCACCATCTATCCACCCACCCTCATCCATTCATCCATCCAGTCATCCACCCATCCACCTACAGCCATGCATCCCATCTCTAACACACATACACACACACACACACACACACACACACACATTTGTCTCACTCTTCATCCTTTACATCTCAGCTAAAACTTCCCAGATGAAGGCACTCCCCCATTCTGCACACCCACAGCATCTACACATCTCGTATGCAGCCTTATCACAACCATAATTACATAACTATTCGGGTAATCATGGCAGGCTTTGGGTCTGTCTGCTGTGACCTGGCACTCACTGCTGAGCTCTGGCACACAGGTAATCCTCAACAACCCTTCCAGGACCCTGACTTACTTAGTGGCCTCTTAGCTCAGTCCAAGGACACAGCTTATCCATCTCTCAGCACAGCGGACCACCCTGTAGGGCTGACCCGAATGGCTCACGTCTGGAGTATTCAGCGCGGCCCACAGAGACTTCCTACCAGGATGGACAGTACTGGTCTCAGCCTCAAGGCCACGTTGAGAACACTATGGCAAAGCCACTGACCACTGTGGCCCAGCCTATCCACAGGCCATGGGGGTGTCCTGGGCCTGACAGCTCGCCTTTGGAAGAGAAGTGACCACGGTGTCCCTGTGCATCATGCAAGGTTCTGGAAGATTCTGCTCCCATTAGGCCAGGGTTCAAATCCTTTGGGGGTAGCTGGTGAACTAGGCTTCCGGTCTGGGAGACACTCTTTGAGGCAGAAATTAAGCATCAGCTGCCAAAAGTAGTCTTTGTGTGCAGTAATTATTGGGGTGTTCTCTGTGCGATGTGGGAACCTAAGACATATAATTACTCCAATGTCAGGCAGTTATTTTCAGCCCAAGAGGTGGGACAAGTCACCTCTGTCTCTAAGGAGCCGTCGACAGTCATGACCCAAGGCCCCCCCTGTTGGTTCTACTTGTCCTTTAGCTGGGAGCCTGGTTCTGGACACAACCCACTGGAGCAAAGACTCCACCATCCAGGACCTAGCCAGGCTTTTCTGCCTCTGGGGCTCAACAGTAAAATGATTCTTCCGGACTTCCCTGGTAGTCCAATGGTTAGGAATCTGCCTGCCAACGCAGGGGAAGGTTTTGATTCCCTGGTCCGGGAAAATTCCACTGCCACAGGGCAACTAAGCTCATGTACTTCTGCTACTGAGTCCGCAACTTGAGAGCCCGTGCTCTGCAACGAGAAGCCACCGCAGTGAGAAGCCGCACGCTGCAACTAGAGAGAATCCCCTGCTCACCGCAACCAAGAAAGCCCTCTCGCAGCAGTGAAGACGCAGTGCAGCCAAGAATAAATAAAAAAATTTTAATGTTAAAAAATGATTCCTCTGTCAACACTGTCTTTTTTACTGAGCCCCTCCTATGCACCCGGGTCGATGCAGAACTGCTTTGTTTCATGGGTTCGTGTCTAATCATTCCTCCTACGGAGAATAGGAGACAGGGTCAGGGAAGTACAGCTCACCGCCACAGGAGACCGAGTAGAGGAAATCAGACTCTCTGATTTCTACGCCCAGACTCTTGACCACAAGACTGTTCTTTTCTGCCCCCAGGGCCAGGCATGGTGACCAGCAGTGCTGGAGTATTCAGAGCTGGGCTAAAGGCTGGTGTGGGGAGGAGGGGGATGGGAGCGTGGACACAGTGACCTCTGCTCTGTAAGCATCAGAGGCCCTTGAGTCCCAGGCCAAGCCTCTTCTTGCAGACAGAGGGGCTCAGAGATCCACAGCCAGGAGAGCAGAAATACTGCAGCCCCCAGGGGGCATGGAGAGATATCTCAAGGGACAAGTTAAACACAAAGTCGCTTCCTCTCACTCCCTACTTAAAACTCTCTCCTGGCTCCACAATGCTCTTAGACTAGAGTTCAGGACTTCCCTGGGGGGTCCGTGGTAAAGAATCTGTCTGCCAACACAGGAGACGCAGTTTCGATTCCTGGTCCAGGAAGATCCCACATGCCATGGAGGAACTGAGCCCGTGCACCGCCACTGCTGAGCCTGTGCTCCAGAGCCCAGGAACTGCAACTACCGAGCCCACGCACCACAACTACTGAAACCGGTGAGCCCTAGAGCTTGTGTACAAGAGAAGCCGCAGCGATGAGAAGCCCACACACCGAAACTAGACGGTAGGCCCTGCTCACCACAGTGCAGCAACGAAGGCCCAGCACAGCCTAAATAAACAAAATTATACATAAAAGAATCACGTTCAGAATTCTTCCTTGGCCTTCACTGGGTCAGCAAACTACGGCCCATAGGCTGTATCTGGCAGGCAGCCTGCCCCGATAAATGAAAACTTCTTGGAACACATCTGCACTCATTCATCTGCATATTGCCTGTGACTGCTTTTACCCTACAACCCCAGAGCTGATTAGTTACAGCAGAGACGTATGCCTGGACAACCTAAAATATTTACTTTTCATATCTGGCTTTTTACAGAAAAGACTTGCTGACCCTGGTCCTCATGGTCCTGTGTGGTGTGGTCTTGCCTACAGGGCTACCATCTTGCTATTTTCATCAGAGTCTATGGGAATGGCTTGCTCTGAAGTTGTGCAGTGTGCAGCCTGCTCAACTGGACCTAGCCATCCTATATCCCTAGCTCTCGAGGCTCTTCTCTTGCTCTCTGAGCACCTTGCATAATAGAGGTAGCTGACAGGCGGATCTGAGGGGTTGCTGGGGCTCAGAAAGAACAAAGGCAAGAAGGGCACGTGCTCCTCTCCAGCTGGATGTGCCCACCACTTCTCCTCGTTGCCCATCCCCCAGTCTGCTCCCTACCTCTGCAGCCCCAACAAACACCAGGCTTGCCCATCAGTTTGTCCACATGACCCAAGAGGCCCCATGCATTTACTCAGCTGTGACTTTAGGCAAGTTATTCCTCTTCTCTGGGCATCAGTGTTCTCATCTGTAAAATGGGGAGCACAACAGCATCTCCTTTGTGGGGATGCCATGAGAGTTAAGTAAGAACCCCTGAGAGCTACTATTAGCATTTGTATTAAAAACAACAACAACCACTGAGCTCCTGCTTGGTCCTACTCTGTGCTGGGTGCTGGAAATGTAACTGTGAATATCTCGCATTTCTCAAGAGCCCCTGACCTGGTCTTAAAAGACAAGGACCATCTCTCCCCAGGGGGCTCTGAGCATCTGCCGGTTCAAGGACCGCAAGAAAGGCCAAAGCCAATGTCCCCACCATCCCCCGTCCCAAACAGGCAAGACCCCACTAAGATGGTAAAGAGGTGGCTCCCGCCCTCCCCTCCTGTATTCCTGTGCCTGGCACCAACCCCGTCACTCCGCCCACACCTCCCTGGCAATCTGGCTGGAATCTGGGCCAAGCAGGGCCATCTGCTCCCCTCTGTCTCCAGCTGTAGCGAGCAAGGCTGAACCGGCCCATCTCGGCAGGAAGCTGGTGGCGGTTGCTTTGTAGGGAGAAATCACTGCTGACAAGCTTGTGTTTTCTTTGCCACCTGACCCACTCTGCCCCATCGAGCAGACTGCCTGACCTCGGGCTGGTCAGTGACATACAACCACAGGTGTGGCTCCTGTCTTGGGCGGTGGGGGACAACAAGGCAAGAGGTCTCTGCCCACTGGATGGATGGACCTTGGACAATCTACATCTGCCGGGGGTGCCCTGGGGCTGAGCTGCTGCTGCCTGGCCACATGACTTCCACAATCATGTTCGCAGGACACCCACTCACCAGGCCCTCCTCCCTTTCCATCTCGCTTCCTTTCCTGCCCAGCACCCAGCAACGAAGCCTCATCCTCCCACTGCCTCCTAGGTGCTGCGTGATCTAGTTTCTGCCCCTTTCCACCCCCACTTTATCCCACCCGCACCTCCTCCCTGAAACCCTCACCAATTCAGTCACACTGGCTTCTTCCATTTCT
The DNA here is from genome assembly GCA_006408675.1 of Madoqua kirkii. Taxonomy (NCBI): domain Eukaryota; kingdom Metazoa; phylum Chordata; class Mammalia; order Artiodactyla; family Bovidae; genus Madoqua; species Madoqua kirkii. Next base: position 19,141 of record SJYC01048884.1, on the reverse strand, counting down.
TAAAGCAAGACAAAAAGTGAGCTCCTCAAGGCCTTTACAGAGAGCTTTCTGCACCTGGAACCCTCTTTCTTCCCTGACTTGAGCCAGCAAACTCCTCTTCATCCTTCCGATTCCAGCTGAAATGTCACCTCCTCCAAGAGGTCTTCCGAGATCACCCCAATGTCAGTCAAGTTGCCTGAGTTATTCTCTTCCATAGTATCCTGGACATTTGCATTTCTGCTTTGCAGTAGTACCTACTGCAACTGATACAAGGTCATTAGTGAGCATATATTAATTATATAGCTATATGTTTCATTTTTTTAGACTCCATGAGGGCAGGGATCCCCCACTGATTGGTGTCCCCAGTGTCCAGAATGGAGCCTGGCTGAGAGCAGGGGCTCAAGAAATATCCATTGTAGTGAGAACACCTGAAATCTACTGTCTTAGTAAATTTCTAGTACTGAGTACAGCATTGTTATTAGCTATAATCATGCTGCACACTGGAGCTCTAGATGTAGTCATCCTACATAATGGCAACTATGTTCCATCTGGCCAATATCTCCAAAAAAAATGTAACCATACGAGGAGACTGGAGAAGGAAATGGCCATCCACTCCAGCATTCTTGCCGGGAGAATTCCATGGACAGAGGAGCCTGGCAGGCTGCAGTCCTTGGGGTTGCAAGAGTTGGACATGACTTGGTGACTCAAGAGAGCAAGAGACTGAGGAGATGGATGTGTTAATTAGCTTAGCTGTACTAACTGTTTTTCTCTATATATATATAAAGGTAGATAGATAAACGTCATGTTGTACACCGTAAATAGGTACAATTTTTATTGAAATTTTAAACGATCTATCGTGTGAAGGAGCAAAGGTAGGAAGGAATGAGAGGAGAGTGGACGGCTCTGGGGGGTCCATGGAGCTCCTTGTTCCAGCTCCTCATTCCAGGGGCCATGGGACTGTGGGGCATGGTCTCCCGCTGGGGACATATGCATAGTCGCGCAGACGCAACACAAAGAGTGTGACTCAAGGACTGAAAAGCAATAAGCATGGATTTTGCACAGACATGCAACAGCAGACACCCCTCCTTGAGCCTCCAGTGGCTGTGCAGCCAGACCTGGCAGTTGACCAGCAGCCCACTCCCAGCCCAGGTACCAGACACCCATCATGACCCTCCTGCCCCGGATCTCAGTCCTCACTCTTAGTCTACCCTACACATTTGATGTTCTTTCTATAATTCAGCATTGACTATGTTACAGGCACTATCTTAGGTGCTTTATGTCTATCAACTTCGTTAGTCCTCCATTTACATCTATCAACTCCATAAATCCACTTATGAGGACCAATGATCTGCTATTATCAATTACTGCCTGCCATTATCACCCCAGTTTACAGGTGGGAAAACCGAGGCTTGGGCTTGAGCTCGTAAAATGACTTGCCCAAGGGCACATGTCTAAGAATGGCAGAGCTGGGATTTTAACTCCCAGGTTCTGTCTCCAAAAGCTGCTTAACCATTTTGCTAAAATCATGCCAAACAAGGACCTGGGGAAGGGAAGGTGGGCAGCCAAGAGATGTGTCAGAAGGATGCAGATATGAGCATGAAGAAAGCCACAGAGATGACAGAAAGCTAGAGGAAAGGTCAACATTGTTACCAACCGTTCAGCATTCAGTACATGATAAACAGGATGATCACTAACAGCCATCCCTGAACCTTCTCTTTAGAGCAGTCTGCAGGTGAGGACTGTGGGGCAGGAGGTTAACACTTAGCCCGAGGTCCCGTGGCAGAGGATTGGGGACTTCGGGGCGGACCCTGAGCACCATCACTTCCTCTGTTGGTCTTCCTCCTGTATCTCCAGTCCTGGCAGCCTCTACCCCTCCCTTGATGCATTCTCCATCCTACCCCTCCCTTGATGCGCCCCACCCCAAGCATCCTCAGGGCCTGCCTCCAGCTGCTGCACCCCACCCACTAGGCTGCACCACCTCCATGGAAAATCATGCCCCCACTGGTTACACTTCCTTTCCTTCCTCACGTCCCAGGTCTGCTTTGCTCAGTCTCATCGGATCCAGCACCTGCAGTCTGGTCAAACCAGATCCTTGGGCCCCCTTCCCCCTCTGTGGCGCCCCCGCAGGGTGCTGGCAGGGCTGCAGGGGGCCCAGCGTGCTGTTCTGACCCTGCCTGAAGGGCCAGCCCTCTCAGAAAGCAGTCTCTTTCCTCTCCTCCCAAGTCAAGGTTGTCCTGGGTCCTCAGCGCACTGCGCTTCCCTAGTCGTTCCACTGAGCAACTTCAACCTTTCCGCCCACCACTGCTCCTCCAGAAAGAGCCAGAAATAGCTGCCTCCAGGGCAGCCCAGCCGCCTTGGGCCGGGGGTGGAGTCAAGTCTAATGGTGGCTTCTGCAGGGCTGGTGCCTCCCATCCCAGCAGCAGGAAGTTCACCCCAGGATCCCGGGCCGTGACTCAGCCAAGGTGAAGGATGGGCAAGGAAGACCTGGGTTTCCCTCAAAGGCCCAGGCCCAGGCCCAGGCCCCAGAGGTCAGCCCTTGTTCTTCCCCGGGAAGCCCCCCTCCAGGGCCCATGTGTGTAGAGGAAAAAGCCAGACAATAACCAGTGTGGTGAGGATGTGAGGACGTGGAACCCTCGTACACTGCTGGCAGGAATGTAAAACGGAGCATTGCTGTGGGAAAACTGGCAGTTTCTCCAAATATAAATGTAGGTTTACCATATAACCCAGTGATTCCACTCTTAGCTATAGACCCAAGAGGAATGAACATATATGTCCACACAAAAACTAGTATCTCGATGTTTATTTACATCATTTACAATAGCCCCAAAGTGGAAACAAGCCAAATGTTCATCAGTGGAGAAATGGATAAATAAAATGTGGTACAGTCATACCATGGAATATTATGTAGCCACAAAGAGGAATGAAGTGCTGACACGGGCTACACCATGGATGTTTCTTGACAATATCATGCTGAGTGAAAGAGGCCAGTAAAGAAAGATCACATATTGTGTGGTTCCATTTATAGGAAGTGTCCAGAATAGGTAAGCCCATAAAGATAGAAAGTAGCTTAGTGGTTGTTAGGAGCTAAAGGGAGCAGGGAATGAGGAATGACTGCTTATGTGTACAGGGTGTGCTTTTGATGGAACTTCTCTGGAACTATTAATAGATAGTGGTCATTGTTATACAACCTTGAATGTTATACAACCTTGAGTGTGAATGCAATAAAGACCACAAACTGCACACTTTAGAGGGAATTTTGTAGTATGTGAATGCTACCTCGACTTTTTTTTTTTTTTGGGTCTGTGTTAGGTCTTCACTGCAACACTTGAGCTGAGTTGTCTTATGGCATGTGAGATCCTAGTCCTCCCACCAGGAATCAAATCTCTGTGCCCTGCATTGCAAGGTGGATTCTTAAACACTGGGCCACCAGGGAAGTCTCAGTATCTCCATTTTAAAAGGAGAGCAAAGGGGTCTATGCTGGCCTGGAGCATTATGCTATAAACTCATTTCCCTACCAGCCTGGGAGTTCCGAGAGGTCAATACAGCATCTGTCCAGTTCACTGATGTACCCACGTGCTGAGGACAGCACACAATAGGTATTCAATCCTTACTTAATGGAAAGGGGAGGAAGGAGGAGGCCACTGGCCACTTGGACCCTAAGTGATCTGGTTTCTGCCCACCTTTCTTGGCATCATCCATCCCTGCCACCATGGACCTTTTCAGGACCACCACGGCACCACTCTGTCCCTCTCTTGCATCTGTGGGCCTTCTCATACACTATTCCCTCTTTCTCTGCCTTCACTTTACCTGGTTAATTCTTACTTTATTATTATTTATTTATTTGGCTGCATCACATGGGATCTTTGATCTTCACAGCAGTGTGTGGGATCATAGTTGCATGCAAACTTTTAGTTGCGGCATATGGAGGGGCATGGATCCATGACCAGGGATCGAACCTGGGTTCCCTGCATTGAGAGCAAAGAGTCGTAGCCACTGGACCACCAGAGTTAAACCTTAACCAGGCGTCTGTGTAAATGTCTCAACTTACACGTCGCTTCCTCCATGAAGTCACCCCAGGCTGGGCCAGATACCTTTCTCAGGTGTTTTCTCAGGTCCCTCCACGAGAACACGAATACTATAATGTAGTTGTGTATGAATCCGTCCGTCTTTTCTAGACGATCAACTCTGGAGGAATGGAGAAGTAGGAACCACAAACTTTCTAGCCATGGTGATATAGGTTCCTGGTCACAGGAGCCTGCCTGGCATCTAACCAAGCCGCAGAGCTGGCCAGAGCATCTCTCTTAAGTTATTTCATGCTTTGTTCTCCAATCAATGCTCCCAGGCTGGCCCAGAGACCTTTCCGTCTCAAAATCTTCATCCCTTGGCCTAAACAAAGAAGCCAGTTTCTCTCTTATCATCTCTGATACCCAAATGGTTATGAGGACAAGAGCGCCAAGGATGCACTGACATGAAGCTCTAATTTTCTCCCTTCTAGAAACCCCATGCCCAGGGCACATGGCTGAGCTGGGCAGTTGTTGACTGAGACTCATGTCAACTATCCAGATGCCTCTGGAAATATGTAATTTGTATCTAGCGTTAGGAGGGTGCCAGGAAAATTATTTCAAACCCTTCAGACTATAAGCTCCTTGTGGGAAAATCCTGCCTGACTTTTTATCTGGGATATTTAGCACCTAGAGTAAAAGCTCAATAAAATATTCATTGAGAGAATGAACAAATAAAAGTTCTAGTCTTCTTCTAAAGAAAATAAAACTAAAGTGACTGGGGAAAATTAACAAAATAAGAACAAGATCTATGTGAGGAAAACTACAAAACTCAGATGAAATCAAAGAAAAATTCAATAAAAGGAGAGATAGTCTATTTTCATAGATAAGGAGACTTCATACTATCAACAAGTCAGTTCATCCCAGTCTGGGCTATAGAATCAATACAATCCCAACCAAAAACACAGCAAATCACTTTATGAACACTGACAAACTGATTCTAATGTTTATATGGAGAGGACAAAGACCCAGAATAGTAAACACAATACCAAGAAGGAAGGTACATATGTATACCTATGGCTGATTCATGTTAATGTATGGCAGAAACCAACATAATATTGTAAAGCAATTATCCTCCAATTAAAAATAAATAATTTTTTTTAAACTTAAAGTTATTTAAGGGGTGAAATAAAGTTGGAGGACTGATACTAACGGACTTCAAGACTTAGTATAAAGCTATAGTAATCAAAGCAGTGTGGTATTGGTGAAATAATAAACAAATAGATCAATGAGACAGTATATAAAGCTCAGAAATAGACCCTCATACATACAAACAACTCTTATCCATTGCCGGTGGGAATGCAAAATAATACAGCTACTTTCAGCGGTTTCTTATGAAACTAAACATACTCTTACCACACAGCCCAACAATCTCACTCCTGGGTATCTACCCAAAGGGGTTAAAAACTGTGTCCACACAGAAATCTGCATACAGACACTTATAGAAGCTTTCTTCATCATCACCGAAACTGGGAATGTCCCTCCGTAGGTAAGTGGTAAACTGTGAGACATGCAGACAACGGAATATATGCAGTGCTAAAAAGAAATAAGCCATCAAGTTTAAATGCATATTACTAAGTGAAAGCAAAAGGCTACATACTATATGATTCTAACTATATGACATTCTGGAAAAAAAAAATTGGCGATAGTAAGATGATCGGTTGTTAGTTACCAGGAGTTGGGGAGGGGGAAGGCTTGAAGAGGCAGAGCACAGAGGATTTGGCAGGGGCAGGGAAAATACTCTGAATGATACCTTAAGGATGGATACGTGTCATTATATACTTACATACTATATGATTCTAACTATATGACATTCTGGAAAAAAAAAATTGGCGATAGTAAGATGATCGGTTGTTAGTTACCAGGAGTTGGGGAGGGGGAAGGCTTGAAGAGGCAGAGCACAGAGGATTTGGCAGGGGCAGGGAAAATACTCTGAATGATACCTTAAGGATGGATACGTGTCATATATACATTTGTCCAAACCCACAGAAGGTCCAACACAAGAGAGAACCCGAGTGGAAACTATGGTCTTTGGATGAGTATGACATTATCCATGTAAGCTCCTCAGTGGTAACACATGTGCCACCGTGGTGCCTGCTGTTGAGAATAACATGTGGGGCTGGAGGTGGTGGGGGTGTGTATGGGAAATCTCTGTACCTTCCCTCCATTTTGCTGTGAAACTACAACTGTTCGAAAAGAATAAACACGATGTGAATAAGCAAACAAATAAAAAGAAACCAGGGAAGCCGATGTACAAAATAAGCTACAGCTAATCCTCTGGAAAAATGCATAGTCTTTCTGAAGTGTGGGGGCGGGAGAGGAATCACTTCATTATGCAGGAGCAGATATTTATGTGCTAGATTTCCTCCAAGGGAGGGAGAGCTAACTCATCCGCTGTGGAGAGGACATGGGGCTGCAAGGTCTCTCCACCAAAGCTGCAGAGACCTTGCCTGTGTGCGCATTCTTCCCTCTCTCTCCCCTCGGTCAGCTCCCTCTGTTATAGGCATCTTGCCACGCCCCTCCGCTCCCACACACCTGCCCGTACTTGATCTCAGGGACTCAAGGCAAGGGCACTGTTGGTCCAGAAGCATGACTCCGAACATCCCCATTGTATTCATGAACACATCAGACTTCAGGTGTACTAGGTCCCCGTTCTTCACTAATTTTGCTTCCAGAATTCTCGAAGCACCTCCCTGGGCAGACCCAAGAGCCTGATCTCCCTTTGCCCCGCAGAGCCTGGCCACCCGGGAACTCTCCAAGGTACTCGCTTTGCTCCCAATTCCCGTCTCTCCCCAGACGCCCTGCGCCGCTGCCTCTTCTTGAATACCTGTTGATCCCCCAACTCTGTCTCTCTCACCTCACTTCTCTTTCCTCAGTTTTTTTAAATGGCCCAATTATTTCATATCTTCAGGCAAGCAATAGGTAAAAATATTTCCAGTCCTCCAGGTGGGAGCTGCATTCACATAAACACTAAAATGGCTTCACACCATCATAAAACAAGCATTCATTGAACATTTTTTGCGTGTGAGGCACTATGCAGAGTTAAATGTCTCATGGCAGTTCATTTCCACAACAACCCAATAACTTAGGTGCTATTATCAGCTGATTCAAAAGAAAACTGACTTGCCCAAGCTTACTTAGCTAATTAAGTGCATGTGTACGCTAAGTTGCTTCAGCCATGTCGGACTCTTTGCTACCGCAGGGACCGTAGTCCACTAGGCTCCTCTGTGCATGGGATTCTCCAGGCAAGAATACTGGAGTCAGTTGCCATTTCCTCCTCCAGGGCATCTTCCCGATCCAGGGACAGAACCTGAATTTCCTATAGATGCTGCACTACAGGCAGATTCCTTACCACTGAGCCACCAGGGAACTCAATTCTGGTCTGGGCAATTCCAGGTACAATTGGTGGTTCTGGCATAACTAGTGATAAAAGAGCCTCACCCAAATATAACCAAAACCAAAATCCACTCCTATCAATATTTAGGTAGAGAACACAAATTGCCTATGAAGGAGGAAATTCCTCCAGCTCCCACCTGTCCACTTTGAACCTTCCAGCTGGTTTCCTCTGCTGTCCATACCACCCGCTACGCTTGTCTGCCCAGCTCCTACATTTTCTCTTAAAGACGCTGGGTCTTGCTTTCTTCCCTGAACACAGAGTTACACAAGACAAGAACAAATCCCAGCCTGAGCTTCCACTTCCTTCTGCCTGTCTGGCCAAGGAAATTATACAAGAGTTTTGAACATGTTAAAGGTAACCACCAGAGAAATTAACATCAGGATTTATATATTCCAGATCAATGGAAAAGATAAATGGGAAAAAAAAGAACATGAAAGTCACAAAATGAAAGAAATAACATAGGAACATAAATGCCACAAAGCCCGAAATAAGATGACCAAAATGTAAACATCTTACAACAATAAACAAAATCATTTATTTTCCCAATAAAGCCGTGAAGATTTCACTGCCAAAGAGAAAAACATTTGATTATGTGCTGCTAACCAGAGATACGGCTCAACAAAATAACAGTCTGAAAATAAAGGGATGCTCAAATATAAAACCAGCAAACGGCAAGCACAAGGAAAGCGGGGGCGGAGACACCACTGGGATGCGGAATAGAATTCAGGGCAAAAAGAGGAGGCAATCAACTTCAGGGCAATTTAAAAAAAAAAATACTTCAAAAGGAAATCATAAACAGAAAACGGATCAGTGGTTGTCCAGGGCTAGCAGTGACGGGGAGAAAGGGAAGTTGTTATCAGTTAGGAAACCTTTTGAAACCATAATCGGTAAAGCAAAATTCAGTGCAACACAAATTGTCAGTAAAGAAGTCAAAACCACAATTTTTGCTAGGAATCTTCAGCACATAACACACCCTAAAGAAACAATCAGGTAGGGAGTGAGGGGCAAAGACGTGTTGACAAAGATGTTTACCACAGCCTTGTTTATATACACTGCTTAAAACTGAGAAATATTAGAAACAACCCAAATGCCTACACGATTTGAGACAGCTTAGATAAAATACGGAACATCCATATAATGGAATATTCCACAGCTGGTATCTTAGAGGAATCTTTAATGACACAGGAAAACGCCTGATATATAACACAGAATGGAAAAACAAAAAACCAAAACTATACATTCAAAGCAATCTCAACTGGAAAGGAAAAACCGCATTGTGTCCACACAGAAACACCTGTCTCATTGGAAATAAAAATTAAGATTTTAACTGTGGCTATCAGTGACTTAATTTACGGTTGCCAGAATTTTCCAAACATTTAAAACTATGTATAGATTACCTTTATAATCAGGATTTTCTATTTTCGCTATAAAACAAAATCCATATACAGAATGGTAGCCAAATGGTAAGAAATATATTCCTGCTAAGAGTCTCTAGGGCAGAAATGAGGTCTCAAGCTGGTTGACCCCATGAAGGAAATGCTGAAGCCAGGATTCTTATGTTAGGTAGGAAGTTAAATAGCAAACAACAATAATAACAACCCCTTTGTTGGTATCGCAAAGTAGGCAAACTATGGTCCAATGGGCAAATCTTGCTACTATGAATTGCTTGTATGTGCAGCCATGAAATTAGAAGACACTTACTCCTTGGAAGGAAAGTTATGAACAACCTAGAGAGCATATTGAAAAGCAGAGACATTACTTTGCCAACAAAGGTCCGTCTAGTCAAGGCTATGGTTTTTCCTGTGGTCATGTATGGATGTGAGAGTTGGACTGTGAAGAAGGCTGAGCGCTGAAGAATTGATGCTTTTGAACTGTGGTGTTGGAGGAGACTCTTAAGAGTCCCTTGGACTGCAAGGAGATCCAACCAGTCCATTCTAAAGGAGATCAGCCCTGGGATTTCTTTGGAGGGAATGATGCTAAAGCTGAAACTCCAGTACTTTGGCCACCTCATGAGAAGAGTTGACTCATTGGAAAAGACTCTGATGCTGGGAGGGATTGGGGGCAGGAGGAGAAGGGGATGACAGAGGATGAGATGGATGGATGGCATCACTGACTCAATGGACATGAGTCTGAGTGAATTCCTAGAGTTGGTGATGGACGGGGAGGCCTGGCGTGCTGCAATTCATGGGGTCGCAAAGAGTGAGTGACTGAACTGAACTGAAGAATGCTTTCTGTACTTTTTTAATAGTAGGGGGAAAAATCAAAGAGGAATAACATTTTGTGACATGAAAATTACATAATAGTCAAATATCAGTGTCCATGAGTGAAATGCAATTGAAAGACACACTCTGTATATTGGTATACTGTCTGCGGCTTCTTTCTCTGTAGTAACAGACTGTACCACCCACAGAACCTACAATATTTCTTATCTGGCCCTTTGCAGAAAAAAAGTTTGCTGATCTCTAGTGCCGTACTTTTCCACTAACAAAGCATGTTGAAAACCACAGTTGTTTAATTCTCATGATAAATGTCTCAGGTAGAAGAGGAAGAAATCAATGAATGTCCAAGGTGGAGCAGGAGGTCCACGGTCGTGGCCAGGAGGGGCATGAGTGGATTAGGCTCAATGTCTTCACCTGCCAAGGAATGAAGGGGGCACCAGCCCCCAAGAGCCAGCTGTTCACTCACCTTGTTTCCCACCATGTCACCACCCCCAGCCCCAAAAGCATTTCCTGTCAAGAGCGTGATCTTCTGAAACCTGCATAGTGGAGGCTGCAGCTGCAAAAAAGATGGTATTTTTATCCAGACCCTGTTTCCTGTTTGCCGGCTGAGGGGTTTGGTTTGCTGGTGTTCGGTTTTGTCGCTTCTGATACAGACTCTCTCCCTTGTCGCATCAGAACAGAGATGCCTGAGTCCTAATAAGGATGCTGCCCGCCATCAGGCCCACCTGCCCTGGGGCTTCCCGGTCCCTAGGACTCTCCCCTCCTGCTGCACTGCCTCCTGTGATGTCGAGATCCCCACCTTCTGCCCTCTCAGGTGCAGAAACCAGGGTGGTTGGATGGGCCAGGGGAGGGGGGTGGAGGACACAGGAGCATTTCTGCTGCGGAAATGGAAAAATCAACTCTCTTATCGACAGGAGCTGCCTGGGCCAGGAGGGGAGCAAGTCTGCAGGTTTTCCAGAGCTTCTAGAATCCACTGCTTTTAGCAAGGCCTGGCTGGGGAAGGACCAGCACAGCTGCTGGAGGCAGTTAAGTATAAGACTTAGGAGTCATTTGCTGGGAATGTGCTCCGGACTTGGGGATCATTTGCTGATGTTCCCAGCAATTGACAAACAGGCACTGGCTTCAACCCTCTGGACCCCAGGAATCAGCCAGATGTGGAGAGAAGCTACATCAGTTTCTAACAAGTCAGTGATTGACAGGAGTTTATACTCACTGCACGCCTAGCACCGTGCAGGAGTCAGCTCACTGAAGCCCTCCCACTGGCCTGGGCAGGAGGGAGACAGCCTCTCTGATAGATGCTATTAATATTGTACAGCTGAGGCACAATGAGTGTCATTAACTTGCCCCAAGCCGCTCATCTGATAAGACACTCCAGTAGCCCCACACTTGAGCTCTGGGCTTGCTCCACCATGTTGGTTTCATGTCTCAGAGTTAGATCTGATCCCAGGTCCCAAGAGCTGTGCAGCCCAGAGCATTATTCTTGTTTCCGGTTCTGCCACCGCACCCAGGATCAGGCTCTGCGCCAGACAGATAAAAGGGCTGTCCTTGCTAATTTCACTCCCACCCTGGACAGAGGCCATGAAAATGTGCCACTGAGGGACAGGAAACCCACCTACGCGTTGTCCCTGCCATGAAAACACAGGTGGAGCAGGTAAAAATCCAGGCCCTGTTTCCCAGTGATCTGACCTCAGGGATGTCACTGCCTCTGTCTGAGCCTCAGTTTTCCTCATCTGTAAAAGAGGAGTTTTAACCTCGTGAGGCTATCTGAGAGAGAGATTGTGGAGTAGATTAGTGTGTGTGTGTGTGTGTGTGTGTGTGTGTGTGTGTGTGTGTGTGTTAGTTGCTCAGTTGTGTCCTGACTTTGCAACTCCATGGAATATAATCCACCAGGCTCCTCTGTCTGTGGTATTCTCCAGGCAAGAATATTGGAGTGGGTTGCCATTCCCTTTTCCAGGGGAATCTTCCTGACCCAGGGATCAAACCCAGGTCTCCTTCATTGCAGGCAGATTCTTCCCTGGTGGTCTAAGCCACCAAGAAAGCTCCAGAGTAGATTATTACTGGTATAATAACAGGAGGAGGCGTATTTAGCTAGTTGGCTCTGCCCCTTCCCAACAGTCATCCCATGGAAATGTGGAGCCCAGTCTTCAAGCCACCAAATTGGGCACCTGTGGAAGTCTTGTGGGCTGACACGAGGTGGAGCCAAAGGGCATTGCTGCTGCGGCATCAGTCCCCAAGACGCGTGGCTCCTTCCTAAGGTTCCCACGCTTGTGCAGGTGCCTCACACACTGAAGAGGACTGACCGCCATGTGTCACCACAGGAGGGCATGTGCCCTGCGAGGCTGGGTCACAGCAAACACTGCAGGCTCCATCTGGCTCCTTGGGCCACTCACTCTGGAGAAGGAGCTGCCGTGCTGTGAGGACAACTTAGCCTTGGAAAGACCTCATCACGAGATGCTGAGGCCTCCTGCCAACAGCCACGTTGGAGCCATCGTGGAATCAGTTTCAAGCCCCAGTCAAGCCCTCAGATGATGGGCATCTGGGTGACATGCTGACTACAACCTCATGAGAAGCCCTGAGCAGGAACCACAGAGCCACCAGCCCAGGCCTCCAAGGTGCCCTAGAATCTGTGCCCTCTCCCCTCCCCATCAGTCAAATTTCTGTTAACCAGGGAAATTCTTCAGTAAACCCTACAGCTGACTAAGGGTTTCTATTTCCGCCCACAGGGCTGAAAATACGTCAGACGTCACCTGGGTCTCTGTCTCGTTCTGGAGGCACAACCGCATCTTCCCTGTTGTGTGAGGATGGGAGCAGGTGTCGAGGCACTTCCTGGGCTGAGGGTACCCACGACCTGGCTGAAGAGAGGAGGGAGAGGAGACAGCGGCCACCCAGTTTCCTGAATCACAAACCTGAATGTGCTTCTCTCCCGCTCAAAAAAAACAAAAAAACCTCTCACAGCTGCCCATGGCCTCCACACTGTCAGGAGCCAGCCCAGGGGTTCTCACTGTGTGGGCCCAGTGGTGGCAGCAAACACCTGGGAATTTGCAAGAAGAGCAAATCCTGTGGCTCTACCTCAGAAAAACTGAATCAGGAGTTCTGGGGGAAGCCCAGGCCCTCAGCGGTTTCACACTTGCCTCCAGTGATCCTGACGCTCCATCTCCTGTCTCCCCATTCCTTCCCGTGTCTCCCGTGCTCCGGAAACATCCAGTGTCTCTTCCTCCCGGCTCCACCCCAGCGCCACGAATATTCCCTGGCTACCAAGTCCGTGCCAGGTGTGAGCACAGAGCAGGGAACAAGGCAGACATCAGCCCTGCTCTCCTCAAGCCTGCAACCTGCCCTGTCCTCAGTCTGGAATATCCTTCCCTTACTCCCACCAGCCAGATCCTCACCCGGCCCTCACGCCAGTGCGGGAGAGGCTCAACAATCACAAGGCAAACATGAAATGAGTAGACGAATATGGGGCTGAATGCACCCCCCTCCTCAAGCCTGAATTAAGTGCCCGCAGGAGGCAATGTGCACCTCCACCCACCTGTCACCCTTCACGAGGGGCCCCTGGAGCACTCGAGGTGTGCACAACCCGGATTGAAATATTGGCACTGTGAGTGTAACATGCACAACGGATTGGAAAGATTTAGTACCCCCCCCCAAAAAAGATGGAAAAACATATGTTTCAATAATTTTTTGTATTGATTATATGGTGAAAGAATAGATTGAGTTAAAGAAAGTATACAAATTAATTTTACCTGTTTCTTTTCTACTTGAAGGTGCTACTAGAACATTTGAAATTAAGTATGTGGCTCACTTTTTTCTTTTTTTGACCAGCGCTGTGCTGGTTGTAAATATTAGTTCAGGACTACAGACTCTGTGAGGGCATTTCTGTCCATCTGTCCATCCATTCATCCTTCCTTCCTTCCTTGATTTCTCTCTCCCCTCCTCCTCTCCTCTGTCTTTCTTTCCACAAACATTTATTGGACATCTGCTCTTGACTCTCACCATAAGATTGGGCACAAAGTAAGTGCCAACACTGTTTGCTGAATGAATAAATCAACGCTCAGAATGCAGACTGACCCACAGGTGACCCTGGGGGAGTTCCTCTCCTCTTTAATTCCCATAGTTGCTTGCTTGGGTGTAGTGTTCCCATTTCATTTCAAAAGAAGCCAAATTCCAAAGATATCCTTGAACTACACACAAAAAAGGTCTTAATGACCCAGATAACCACCATAGTGTGTCACTCATCTAGAGCCAGACAGACATCCTAGAGTGTGAATTCAAGTGGACCTTAGAAAGCATTATGATGAACAAAGCTAGTGGAGGTGACAGAATTCCTGTGGAGTTATTTAAAATCCTAAAAAAGATGATGCTGTAAAAGTGCTGCACTCAATGTCAGCAAATTTGGAGAATTCAGCAGTGGCCGCAGGACTGGAAAAGGTCAGCTTTCATTCCAGTGAAAAAGAAGGGCAATGTCAGAGAATGTTCAGACTCAGGGCCCGGTCAGCTTTCCTTCTTCATCTGGGGCTCAGGTGCCCTGATGTCCCCGGGCCAGGACTCTGCATGCAGGATACTTTGTTCTGGACACTCCACAAGAATCTGGGCTTGGGGCTTTAATGCAAAGTTGTCCAGTGAGGGGAGGGCACCAGGTGGGCAGAGCTGTGCACTGCACCTCGCTCACCCTGACCGCGGCCACCATGAGTCCGGGAGGATGAGAGCGCACATGGGTCGGTGAGACCCGGGCTTCTGAGCCTGCTCTGGGCCCTGGGTAAGAATTCCTGTGGGAGTAACAGGTTCCAGAATCTCAGACTCAGCTGCCTCTGACTGTACCCCACCCCAGTTTCCACCCCTCCAACTGGAGAGGCTGCAAGACATTGGGAGGGCCACGGTATCTCAGAGGAGCTGCCCCTTGGAGCTGAGAAGGCAGCAAGAAGGCTGGCATGGGGCATGGCTTTTCGTGTCCTGGGACCCACTCAGCGCACACGAGGTCATGGCCGCTGCCAGCCAGCCATAAGCTTCCTCAGGCCTTCCCACTGCTTCCACACCCTTCCCAACCTCACACTGAACCACCAGAGGCTTTCCCTTCCCCGGGGCTCTGGCTTATGCGATTATTTATTTTTTTAAAGTATTTATTTATTTTCAGTTGCACTGGGTTTTTGTGGCTGCACACAGGCTTTCTCTAGTTGCAGAGAGCAGGGGCTGCTACTCTTTGGTGTGAAACACAGGCTCAAGGGGTGTGGGCTCCGCGGTCGGGGTGCATGGGCTCAGTCACCCTGTGGCATGTGGAATCTTCCAGGATCAGGGCTCAAACTTGTGTCCCCTGCATCGGGGGGTGGATTCTTACTCACTGTACCACCAGGGAAGCCTTTATGCTGTTATTTCTGTCTCAAATGCTCTCTTCTGGCTCAACCTTAATCTTTCCACATGGCTGGCTCCTTCTTATCCTTCAGGTCTCCTAAAGATCACCTCCTTGGAGAGAACGCCCCTGACTGACTTTGCTAAATACGTCACAGTGCTTTTCTCTTCTGCAAAGCACCTATTCCTTCCTAGCAAGGAATTTCACTGTAGGGGAGTGAATTGCCACCTTGGCCTTTAAGAACCTTATCTTCCCCTTTAAGAGATGCCATGGATCATCACGGGAAATTTCAGGCACTCAAACCACACATGTCTCGTCTCCTCACGTACAAGCTGAGAGAAGGGAGTCTCATGCCCAAGAGTCTAGTCTGTGATTCCATGGATTCCATGCAATGGATTCCAATATCCATTTGCATGATGTTCTAGAGCAAGCAAAACTAATATACTTCACACCCACCAGGGCAGCTATAATCAAAAAGCAGATAGTAACAAGTGTTGGTGAGGATGTAGCAGAATGAGAACCCTCCTACAGTGCTGTAAGAACATAAACTGTGCAGCTGCTGTGGAAAGTAAGGGGGTCTGGCGGTCCCCCCCAAAATTAAGCACAGAATTACCAGGCACTTTGCTTAGTCACTCAGTTGTGTCTAACTCTTTGTGACCCCCATGGACTGTAGCCCACCAGGCTCCTCTGTCTGTGGAATTCTCCAGGCAAGAATACCAGAGAGGGTTGCTATGCCCTCCTCCAGGGGATCTTTCCAACCCAGGGATTGAACCCAGGTCTCCCACATTGCAGGTGGGTTCTTTACCAGCTGAGCTACCAGGGAAGAAGTCTATTCTCAAATAAGTGGAAACAAAAACTCAGACAAATATAAACACACTCATGTTCATAGCAGCACTATTCACAAAAGCAAAAAAAAAAAAAAAGCCAAAATGTAGAAATAACCCAAGTGTGTACACACATTAGGTCATTAAAGAAATGAAGTACAGACACTGAGGGTGAACGTTGAACACACGATGCTAAGTGAAAAGAGGTCAGACTTGCAAGGAGGTTGCATATGGCATGACTCCACTTATATGAAATTCACAGAATAGGCAAGCGCATAAGGACAGAATGCAGATTTGTGGTCGCCAGGAGCTAGAATGAGGGGGAAGCGAGTGGTGACTGTTTAATGCAGAAGGGTTTCCTTTTAGGGGGATGAAAAGGGCTTGAAACTACACAGAGGGATAGTTGTACAACACAGTGAATGTCCTAAATGGCACTGAATTGTTCACCTTAAAACGTTTCATTTTATGTTATGTGGATTTCACTTCAAAAAAAATCAAAACCAAAATAAAAACTGCAACAAACCTGTTAAAAAATCAGGGACTTCCCCGGTGGCCCAGTGGTTAAGAATCCACCTTGTAATTCAGGGGACATGGGTTCAATCCCTGGTCAGAGAACTGGGATGCCACGTGCCACAACTAAGACTGGACACAGTCAAATAACTCAATATTTTTTTAAAAATTAGAACAGCTTCCCTGGTGGCTCAATGATAATGAATCCACCTGCCAAAGCAGGAGACATGGGTTCAGTCCTTGGTCCAGGAAGATTTCACTGCCCTGGAGCAACTAAACAGATGGGCCACGATACTGAGTGCCCTGGAGCTGGAAGCCGCGACCACCAGCCCACGCTCCGCGACTGCTGAAGCATGCTCCACAACAAAAAGCGGCCACCACCCTGAGACGCACAGGCACCGCAGCAAAGAAGAGCCCCCCCACCCCCGACGCAACTAGAGAAAAGCCCACAAGCAGCGAAGATCCAGCACAACCATAAACAAACACCAAAATCAAACAACCAGCGCATACCTGCCTAGGATTAGGGAGAGCACTGGCTGGGAAAGGGGCTAAGGGACTTTCTGGAGTGATGGTAATGCTCTAGACCACCGCTGTCCAGTAGAAATACAATACGGGTCGTATATGTCAGGCTCAATTTTCTGGTAGCAACATTGAAAAAGAAACAGGTGAAATTTTGAAAATATATTTTCTTTAACCCACTAGCTCCCAAGTTTCATCATTTCAACATGTCCTCAATATTTTAAAATTGTGTGTGTATGACCATGTGTATGTAGTAGTCACACAAATATGCATCTGTGATTTTAAAGATTGCAAAGAGCTAAGTATACACATACACATCAATGAGAGTATGAAAACTGGTAAAATCTGTCAGGTTGATGGATTACATCAATGTCAATTTCCTGCTTGTGATATTACACTACAGTTTCCTAAGATGTCGTCACCATTGGGGTAAACTGGGTGAAGGGTAGAAGGGATCGCTTTACTATTTTCAGTCTGTGGGTGAATTTAAAATTATCTCAGGATGACGAGGCATGGGCTTCACCCCTGGGGCGGGGCTTTGGACTCCTAAGGTTGCGGCAGAAGTGCCGTAGGTGTGCAGCTGTTCACAGGCCCTTGTCAGATGTACATGCTGGATTGAGTCAAACCGGACTCAGCCCTTGCCTTGCTGGGGGTCACAGGGGTACGCTGTAACCAGACAACCCCTCAAACAGCGGGAACCATGCCATGAGAGTACACAGCAGGGAGCCACCCAGTCAGGGGCTCAGCACAGCCACAAGCCTGCAACTTTAGGGCTAAACATCACCAGATATAATCCAAGAATGAGGACAGCTGAGAGCTGACATGTATTAGAAACTTCCTCTGTGCTGAACATGTGTTAAAGCCAGGCTTCATTTATTCCTCCATACAACCCTTTCAAGTGGATGCCAGTATTTCCATTTAACTAAAAGAAAAACCAAGGCACAAGAAATCAAGTCACCCAGAAAGCAGAGGAACCAGGATGTGGGCCCAGACCGTCTTGCTCCAGAGCCCCGAGTCTGACCCATGAGCTCTGGCGACTCCTGGGCTGAACCACACAGAAAGCTGACCCTCTTGTGCCTGTGGGTCTTTAGCCATCCCCACGCCTTGGAACCACTTTCCTCTGTCTCTCCCATCAGCACCAGCTTGACTGTTTGAGCATTAACGTGCTGACGAGGCCTGAGGAGCTGTGACCACATAGTGCCCTTCGACCATCAGCCTTAGGGAGGGTGCAGCTTGTGCGCATGCCTGTTCCTGTGCATGTTCTGGGTCCAGCCCTGCCCTCTCCTCAAGTCCCTTTCAAAAACAGCAGTTACTCCATCAACTGATCAACAGAGAAACAAAATATGGCAAATCCATTCAACGAACTATTATCCATAAAAAGCAATGACATGCTGACATATGCTGCAACATGTATACTGAATGCAGGAAGCCAACACAAAGCTCACATCGTATGATCCCATTTACACAAAATGTCCAGATCGGCAAATTCATAGGGACTGGGGGTTTTGCTTCCCCGGTGGCAGTAAAGAATTCGCTTGCCATGTGGGAGACCCAGGTTCGATCTCTGGGTCGGGAGAGAGGAATGGCTTGGAGAAAGGAATGGCTACCCACTCCAGTATTCTTGCCTGGAAAATCCCATGGACAGAAGAGTCTGGAGGGCTACAGTCCATGGGGTCTCAGAAGAGTCAGACACGATTGAGTGATGAACACTTTCACTTCTCATAGGGACAGAACACAGACTGTTTTTTTGCCAGGGGCTTGGGGGAGGGGCAACTGGGGAGCAACTGCTAACGGGTGCTGGGTTGGGGGCATTAAAAATATTCTAGGACTAGGCAGAGGTGATGGTTGTGCAACATTGTGACTGCACCAAATGCAACTGACTTGCCCACTTTAAAATGGTTAATTTGATGCTATATGAATTTTAGTTCAGTTAAGAAAGAGAGAGAGAGACAGAGCTTCCCTGGTGGCTCAGTGGTGATGACTCCACCTGCCAGTGCAGGGGACACGGGTTCGATCCCTGGTCCGAGAAGATCCCACAGGCCGCAGAGCAGCTACGCCCATGCGCCACAACCGCTGAGCCAGTGCTCTAGAGGCCAGGCTCTACAACAAGAGAAGCCATCGCAATGGGAAGCCCGAGCACGGCAGCCTGAGGGCAGCCCCTGCTTGCTGCAACTAGAGGAGAGCCCGCACAGCAACAAAGACCCAGTACAGTCATAGATAAAATAAATAAACCTTTAAGAAGAAAAACAGTGGCTTCCAGATCATGGGGTGCTATAACTCTACAGATGGTG
>SJYC01048883.1:0-28840 GCA_006408675.1 Madoqua kirkii | reverse complement strand
GTCAGGTTGATGGATTACATCAATGTCAATTTCCTGCTTGTGATATTACACTACAGTTTCCTAAGATGTCGTCACCATTGGGGTAAACTGGGTGAAGGGTAGAAGGGATCGCTTTACTATTTTCAGTCTGTGGGTGAATTTAAAATTATCTCAGGATGACGAGGCATGGGCTTCACCCCTGGGGCGGGGCTTTGGACTCCTAAGGTTGCGGCAGAAGTGCCGTAGGTGTGCAGCTGTTCACAGGCCCTTGTCAGATGTACATGCTGGATTGAGTCAAACCGGACTCAGCCCTTGCCTTGCTGGGGGTCACAGGGGTACGCTGTAACCAGACAACCCCTCAAACAGCGGGAACCATGCCATGAGAGTACACAGCAGGGAGCCACCCAGTCAGGGGCTCAGCACAGCCACAAGCCTGCAACTTTAGGGCTAAACATCACCAGATATAATCCAAGAATGAGGACAGCTGAGAGCTGACATGTATTAGAAACTTCCTCTGTGCTGAACATGTGTTAAAGCCAGGCTTCATTTATTCCTCCATACAACCCTTTCAAGTGGATGCCAGTATTTCCATTTAACTAAAAGAAAAACCAAGGCACAAGAAATCAAGGTCACCCAGAAAGCAGAGGAACCAGGATGTGGGCCCAGACCGTCTTGCTCCAGAGCCCCGAGTCTGACCCATGAGCTCTGGCGACTCCTGGGCTGAACCACACAGAAAGCTGACCCTCTTGTGCCTGTGGGTCTTTAGCCATCCCCACGCCTTGGAACCACTTTCCTCTGTCTCTCCCATCAGCACCAGCTTGACTGTTTGAGCATTAACGTGCTGACGAGGCCTGAGGACCTGTGACCACACAGTGCCCTTCGACCATCAGCCTTAGGGAGGGTGCAGCTTGTGCGCATGCCTGTTCCTGTGCATGTTCTGGGTCCAGCCCTGCCCTCTCCTCAAGTCCCTTTCAAAAACAGCAGTTACTCCATCAACTGATCAACAGAGAAACAAAATATGGCAAATCCATTCAACGAACTATTATCCATAAAAAGCAATGACATGCTGACATATGCTGCAACATGTATACTGGTTGCAGGAAGCCAACACAAAGCTCACATCGTATGATCCCATTTACACAAAATGTCCAGATCGGCAAATTCATAGGGACTGGGGGTTTTGCTTCCCCGGTGGCAGTAAAGAATTCGCTTGCCATGTGGGAGACCCAGGTTCGATCTCTGGGTCGGGAGAGAGGAATGGCTTGGAGAAAGGAATGGCTACCCACTCCAGTATTCTTGCCTGGAAAATCCCATGGACAGAAGAGTCTGGAGGGCTACAGTCCATGGGGTCTCAGAAGAGTCAGACACGATTGAGTGATGAACACTTTCACTTCTCATAGGGACAGAACACAGACTGTTTTTTTGCCAGGGGCTTGGGGGAGGGGCAACTGGGGAGCAACTGCTAACGGGTGCTGGGTTGGGGGCATTAAAAATATTCTAGGACTAGGCAGAGGTGATGGTTGTGCAACATTGTGACTGCACCAAATGCAACTACTTGCCCACTTTAAAATGGTTAATTTGATGCTATATGAATTTTAGTTCAGTTAAGAAAGAGAGAGAGAGACAGAGCTTCCCTGGTGGCTCAGTGGTGATGACTCCACCTGCCAGTGCAGGGGACACGGGTTCGATCCCTGGTCCGAGAAGATCCCACAGGCCGCAGAGCAGCTACGCCCATGCGCCACAACCGCTGAGCCAGTGCTCTAGAGGCCAGGCTCTACAACAAGAGAAGCCATCGCAATGGGAAGCCCGAGCACGGCAGCCTGAGGGCAGCCCCTGCTTGCTGCAACTAGAGGAGAGCCCGCACAGCAACAAAGACCCAGTACAGTCATAGATAAAATAAATAAACCTTTAAGAAGAAAAACAGTGGCTTCCAGATCATGGGGTGCTATAACTCTACAGATGGTGCCTGGCTTCCTAACATAACCAGGCAGAGCTGGGCTCTGGGTCGGGGAGGCCCACCTCCATGCCAGATTGCCCCCTGCATGTCCCACTGCGCCCTCCCCGCGGGGGAAACAGGAGTCTCGCCCCACACCCTGGACATCCACGGAGTAAGAGGAAAGCAAACAGATCTGCGCTCTGGGTCAGGTCCCCAGGAGCTCTCTGTCAGAGCACTGGTGAGCCACTGTCCTGTGTGTGGGATACTTACCAAGTGCAAGGCACTGGAAGTGTCATTTTAAAAATAATTTTTTTAAATGTATCGATCATTTTTGGTTACACTGGGTCCTTTGCTGCATGTGGGCTTGCTTTCTCCAGTTCCAACGAGCAGGGGCTACTCCCTAGTTGTGGTGTGTGGGCGTCTTACTGTGAGGGCTTCTCTTGTTTCAGAGCGTGGGCTCTAGGGCCCAGGGTCAACAGCTGCAGTGCATGGCCTTACTTGCCCCCAGGCACGTGGGATTTTTCCAGACCAGGGATTGAACCCGTGTCCACGGCATTGGCAGGCAGATTTTTAACCCCTGGACCATCAAGGAAGGAAGCCCCAGTGGGTACGTCATCTCACTTAATCCTAACCAGAACCCAAGATACCTACTGCGATTCCTCTGCTTTACAGAACAGGGAAAGAGGCTCAGAGGGGTCAAGTTCACCGCTCAAGTTCACCCAGCAAATAAGTGCTAGAACCCATGGACCCACCTCTTCCCACTGGGCACACACTTGAATGGACCGCACACCCAGGATTTGAAACTTCCTCTCTCCCCCCAGGGGTCCAGAGCCTGAGTAATCACCCTCCCTGCAAAACCAGGAGCAGGAATCAAGCCTTCACGGGTTTCTGAAAGATGACGTTGTTGTTCTTGTACAGTTGCCAAGTCGTGTCCGACTCTTCCCCGACCACGTGGACTGCAGCACGCCAGGCTTCCCTGGCGCTCACCATCTCCTGGACTTTACCCAAGTTCAAGTTCAGGGCTGCCCTCAAAATAGAAATGGGCTCTACAGGGGGCAGGTTGGGATCACACTAGAAGCCAGAAGCTCTGGAGGGAAGAACATAGGCACTGTTCCAGCTGTGTGAATCCTGGGCAAAAGATGCCCTCTCTGAGCCTCCCTCTCCTCACCTGTGAAGTCCAAGGGCTTTAGTACCAGGTGATGCAGCAGAGGACACAGCGGTGTGCTGGGCATGGGGGAGGTGTCCATCAGTGGTCAGAGGTTTGCATCCTGGGGTAGGGGGTGAATGCCCAGGGAGAGAGGGTGTGCTGGGGTGAAGTTCCTGCTTCTTCCTCTGGTCCCCTCACACCCCAGGCCCCGGGGTCGTCTCACACTTGCCAGTTCACAGAGGTATTTCCCTGGGGTCAGACAAGGGTAGGATTTGTCTCATGCTCCAAATTCGAAAGGCGGGCCATCCTGAATTCCAGCCTGGCTAAGAGGACAGAGCCTAAGGGACAGACAGCCCGCGGGAGGGAGGCTGAGGCCACCGGCATGATTTCAGGCCAACCCACCCCATTAAACGGTGTTTTTTCCCCAGCCAGAAGGAGGCCAGGCTAATTAAGTGGAATGCGCCAGTCTGTAAATCGACTTGTGCGCCAGGAGCTCCCAAACTGGGTCAGAGACCTTCGTCCCTCAGAGTCACCCAGGAACGTCCACTTCCATCTGCATCTCAGAGCCTGGATCTCTGCAGACACATCTAGCCTCCACACTGTCCCTACCCTGGGACCTAGCTTCAGGTCACTGGCCGAGCTCTGACCCTCCAACTGCCCAGCCCACTCCAGGGTACTAAGCTCCTCTCTGGAGAGGCAAGGCCCCCAGATACCCAATAAGGCTGGGCTCAGAGGTTCAGGGCAAGTTTAACAGCATACCTGGTAGGGGTGGGGAGGGCAGGCATGTCCATGTATCATGGACGGTTCAGGGTCAAGGCCTCTGGGACTGTGAGCAGAACCTGCTGAGCTCACCAATGAGAAGAGAACAAACCAGCCCAATACAAAGTCCAAAAGTGGCATCTTGGGGGCTAAAAATTACCAGCTAGAAGGCCCAGGGTAAGGGATAGAGCTATACAAGGCCTTCTAAAGAAGCCAGCAGCCATGGCTCAGATACAGGCTGGGGATATTTTCATAATAAAGATAATGCTGTTTATCAGGGACTTACCACATGCCAGGAAATGTGCCCACGCACATGACATATATTTCCTCTTCAAACCTCACAGCTTCCTGTCAGTGACCCCATTTTACAGACAGTAAAACTGAGGCTCAGCAAGATAGAGTGACTTGCCAGAGGCCACAGCAGAGTCAGGGCTGGACCTCAGGCCTGGCTGACTCACAAATCCTCCCGCCATGTGCTGTCCAGCCTCTTGGCTCTGGGGAAAATCTCACAGCACAACCTCAGTGGCCCATCAGGCTGACAGGGCTGCACGGAGCCATGGAGTCTGACACAACCGTGAATTGAGTCAGTGTGGCGAGCCTCTGGGGTAGGCGCTCAACATGGTCATACTGCAGGAGCCTGTGGACATATCCTGAGGCTCAGGCCCCTGACCAGTGGGGATACAATGAGGGTGGACCTCACGGGCTTGTCCAAAAAAGACAGCCTGACAAGGAGTCAGGCTCCAAGTGGTCTTGGAGGACTTCAAAAGCCAGGAAAGATTGAAGGCAGGAGGAGAAGGGGGCAACAGAGGATGAGATGGTTGGACGGCATCACCAACTCAATGGACATAAAGAAAGAAGTGAAGTTGCTCAGTCATGTTCGACTCTTTGCAATCCCATGGACTGTAACCTACCAGGCTCCCCTGTCCATGAGCTTTTCCAGGCAAGAGCACTGAAGTGGGTAGCCATGTCCTTCTCCAGGGGATCTTCCGACCCAGTGGTCAAACCCAGGTCTCCTACATTGCAGGCGGACGCTTTACCGTCTGAGGCACCAGGGAAGCCCAATGGACATGAGTTTGGAAAAATGCCGGGAGATGGTGAAGGACAGGGAAGCCTGGCATGCTGCAGTCCATGGGGGTCACAAAGAGTCGGACACGACTGAGCGACTGAACAAAAACAGCAACAAAAGTCAAAGGAAGCCGGCTAAGCTGGAACTTGCAGCAGAGAGCAATCATCTGAGCCTGGGCCCACAGTGGCTGATAGGCCTGGCGGGGGAGGTTGCAAGCGGAGGGTTCAGGCTGGCCCTTCTTGGCCAGCTGGGGAGATTCTCAGAGGCTGCAGGTGCGAGCGGTGAAAAGCAAAGTGAGAGCTGACAGAGGAGGTTGCAAGAGCAGGAGGGGGAAATGGAGATGAATTATAGGTGCTGCCTCCCCAGGAGACCAGGGGTACAAGCTGCACATCTTCCCAAGAAAGCACAACAGCAACAACTGAGGGTGACCTGACAGCCCCCTGCTCTGCTCCTGGACACAGCCCACCCAAAGGCCCCTTGTGAGAGGGCTGGGAGAACGTGGAGGTCTTCCCAAGCTGGGGAGGGGTTGTGAACCCCTCTATCATGCACAGTCTGGATTACTACAAAGTGGGAGGCAGCTTAGTGTGGTGATGAGGGCACAACTCAGAATGCCCGGTTCAGTTCCCAGATGCGCCACTAGCTAGCTGTGTGACTTCCAGCAAGTTACTTTACCTCTCTGTGCTTCTGTTTCCACAACCATAGAAACAAGGTTTTTTCACCCCAACTTTTCATATTTAAACAGCTTTCTTGAGGTATAATCCATATACCACACAATCCACCTATTTAGAGTATACAATTCAATGATTTTCCCCCCCCTATATCTAAAGAGTGGTACAGGGCTTCTCAGGTGGCACAGGGGTAAATAATCCACCTGCCACTGCAGGAGATGCAAGAGACTCGGGTTCCATCTTTGGATTGAGAAGATCTCCTGGAGTAGGAAATGGCAACCATAGGGGTATCTGGCTCTCATTGCTCCTCTGGGCCTTCGAGACTGCTGTGGCTCTGAGTCATGAAGCAGAGAGTTTCTGGACTCCTGGCTAAGGACTGGAGCCTCCCAGCCACAGAGACCCTCTGGACAGCACAGCATCAAAGGGTCTCTCTGGTTGCAAGTTGCCTCTTGCTCTTATCAACCACAGCACAGATTATAAAAGGTGTGGAAATAGAGAAGTTCCCTGAGTGTTTGGTCCTGAGACAATCCTGGTCTGACCACAGAGAAACAGTGTACTTCTCACTTCCCCCCCTAGTCTGTGGAGCGCAACCCTGGCTAGTTTCTTTCTGCCTCAGCCCAAAGGTCCCTGTTGGCAAGTTTAGCTCCTTGCATGACTGTGGACTCCTGCAAAGCAGACCCCACTACACTGGGTGAGGGTGTAGGCTTCCCACACGTTCATTTCTGTCTCCCTGAGCCCCGTGACCCCCACCCCCTGCCAAATCAGCCCCAGTTCTCATCCCATGTTCCCTTTGATCTTGATGATGGAAAGAACCAGATACTTTTCAGATTCAAGTTCTGTCTCTTCGCAACATTATATTCTAGGCAAGTTGGGGTTTCCCAGGTGGCACTAGTGGTAAAGAACCTGCCTGCCAATGTTGGAGACATAGGAGACGCCGAGTTTGATCCCTTGGTCAGGAAGATCCCCTAAAGGAGGGCACGGCAACCCACTCCAGTATCCTTGCCTCAAAACTCCCACGGACAGAGGAGCCTGATGGGCTATGGTCCATGGGGTCACAAAGAGTCGGATACAACTGAGTGGCTGAGCACACGCCCACAGAACTGCACAACCATCGCCACAATCCATCTTAGAACATTTTGTCACCCCTAAACGAAACCCCATACCCGTTATAGCCACTCCCATTCCCCACTGCCACCCCAAGCCCTAGACAACCACTGCTCTACTTTCCTTTCTGTCACGACAGATGTGGCTATTCTGGGCGTTTCCTGTAAACAGAATCATGCGTGACCTTTTGTGTCTGGCTCCTCTCACTTAGCATGTTTTCAAGGTTCATCCTCATGACAGCACGTATCATTTCTTTTCACGGCAGGACATTCCATTGTATGGACAGGCCACATGTTGTTTGTCCACTCATCAGAGGATGGACACTTGGCTTGCTTCCACATTGGGGCTATGATAAACACTGTGGCTACAAACACTCGTGCACAAATATTGGTGTGGACATATGGTTTCACTTTTATTGGGTAAATACCTAAGAGTGGAATTAACTGGTTCTTTACAGAAGTCTTTGTTGAATAAAAACATCCTTATTTCCTCTGGTACCACCCAGCAGAAAAGAAAGGAATTACGCTTTCCTGAACACTTTATGCCAGTTACTGTCCGAGGTGCACTTCCATACACAGCTGGATTTAATTTTCATAATTTCACTGAGAGAAATTATTATTATTATAGTCACTATCTACATGCAAAAACTGAGGTGCAGACGGGAAAGGCAACTTGCTCAGTGTGCGTGATGTGTGGGTCCTCAGTTGCTCTGAGTAATTGCAGGGATTTGATGAACAAGCCCACTGCCATCTCCATGGTTTTATGGACCTGAATGTATCTCTCTCCTCAAATCTCATGACCCAAACAGCCACCCGGCCCATTCACTTGCCCAATAACATAAGGTTTAAGTCCTTCCCTTTGATTGAAGTTCTCCCCTCAAATTGATACATCCTGGACTTCCCTGGTGGTCCACTGGATGAGAATCTGCCTGACAATGCAGGGAATGGGGTTTGACCCCTGGTCCAGGAAGATTCCACATGCTGCTGAGCAATGAAGCCCGTGCATCACAACTGCTGAAGCCCTCACGCCCTGGAGCTCCTGCTCTGCAACAAGAGACGTCGCCACAGTGAGAAGCCCATGCACTGCAGCTGCAGAGGAACCCCCGCTCGCCACAACCAGAGAAGCCTTCTCGCAGTAATGAAGACCCAGCACAGCCAAAACAAAAAGAGATAAAATTAATAGCCTATATTTTTTTAAATACACATTTACCTTTTCAAAAGAAAAATGATATAATACATCCTAAGTCAGCCAGGATCTAGGGACCCCAAAGCTCATCCAATCAGCAGTGAAACATCCTGCAGCCTCGAGTGTCTTCTGTGTTCCCCCATGCCCCGGAAAATCCCCACCAGCTTCTCCAGCACTGCAGGAAACCCGGGCAGCATCCAGAGAGCCAGGCGTCTGGCCTGACGATTGAAATGTGCCTACCATGGACTGAACCATGCCCTCCCTCAAAGGCATCCGATGAAGCCCCAAATCTCAGCGTGTTTGGAGGTGGTGGTGTTGGGAGACCATGAGGTTTAAATGAGGTCTTGTCATGATGAGATTAGTGCCTTTCTAAGATACACGAGAGAGTCTGCTGGCTCCCTCTCCCTGCCATATGAGGACACGGGAAGATGGTGGCCACTGACAAGCCAGGAGGAGGATTCCCACCAGGAGCAGACCAGGCTGGCCCCTCAGTCTTGGACTTGCAAGCCTCTAGAACTGTGAGAAAATAAATTTCTGCTGTTTAAGCCATCTGGTTAATTTACACTGCTATGGCAGCCTGAGCTGACAAGACACAGTCCCCAAGCCATGGCACCAGGACAGACTGGGTTGAAATGACTTGGGGGGTTTGGGGCCCCCATCAGCTGTGCCCTGGGAGGCACCCAGGTCAATGCCATCATCAGTCACTGAGTTCCATGAGTCAGAAGCTGTTTATTAGCCGGAGCACACCAAGACCAGAATATACTTGCCAAAAATGGAGTTTGAAGAAATCTACAGAGTTGTGTGGGTTTTATGAATATATTTTCAGCTGCAGAGACAAAGATGGTGTATTTGACATGCCCCCAAACCTACCTACCGATCAATCTGTATAAAACCCAACCCCTTCCATTAGTTAGAGCTTAACCTTCAGCTTTTTTAAGTGAAAAACTATTTCACCAAAGAAGAGCTTCCCAGAGTGAGTGGCTTATCTTGGAGACAGCAATAAGACACCACATCACATATGATATGATATGACTGCATTGTTTTCATGAAATAAGAATAGGTTCTTTAGGACCCAAATGTAAATTGAGTTAATTTTTTTTTTCTGGAGCCTGGAATTATTGCCTGGAATACATAATGTTTTCCAGGTGCCTGGTTGAAAACATCGGCTAGGCATGACCCTTGACATGGTATCTGTCTCAAGATGTGCCGGAAAGGACGGAAGAGAGACAAACTTCCCGAACCCAGGAGCATTTTCTTCCTATGTCTCATTCTATACAGATGATGGAAATTCACCGTGGACTATAAATGTCTCAGTGCAAATGAGACCTGATTGCCAGTGGTGGATGCGCCCTGTGAAAGACTAGTGCCTAACTGTGGCTTCCTCGGACAGACCTCATTGGCAATCAGTTTAGAACCCGGCTGCTAGGTGGCTGCCTCCACCCACAGGTGGGGGCTTGGGCCCTTGTTTTGTTTCTCAGTTTCCTTCCTCAAGCAGGATGCTCTCCCTGAGCCCTCATTCCCGGCCCAGACCTTGCTAAGTTAAGTGGTGAACGGGGAGGACTAACCTCCTGAAGAGGGATAAATACTCCACAAGAGGTATGATCCACGTCTGCAGCACAAGGCTTAGAGTGCAGTTCTGATGTCAGACAGTCCTGGCTCTGCTTTTTACCTGGGGAAGTCATTAGACCTTTCTAAGCCTCAGTTTATCCATCCGTAAAATGGGGCTACCAATAGTAGTTGCTCCCACTCCAGGTCTGGGGCCCGCCACTGTTTCACCACGGTAACTCCCACTTCAAGCTTCACCTTCACCATTTAGCTACATCCTCCAGCTACTCGCTCATTGCTCAGCTACTTCCCCTCTCTCCTGCTACTTCCCATTCCCTCAGTTGCTCCTTCATTATCCAGTTCTCAGTCAATCACTCAGATGGCCACTCAGGCCCCAGTTACTCTGCCACTCCCCAGTCCCCCTTTCACCCTCATATTATCTCGAGTTATATTCTTCTGACTTAACACAAGCTTAGAACAATCAAGAGAATCTTGGCTTTCATGGGGACAAATCTGTCCTAGTCTATATATACTTTTCTCTGCAGGAAACTGTCTCTTCCTGGACCAAGCAGTTGATGTTTAGAGATGGAGTGTTTCCTGCCTCTTATCTTTGAGCCCTTTGGTCTGGACTACAGAGAGTGGGAAGGCAAAGCCCACATGGTACAAAGGCTTGGAACATTGCCAGGCAGAGCCAGGTGTCTCCACCACACAGGAAGACGCTGGCGGGTTGGCTGGTATAGCCTTGGAGCAGTTCTCCTGGTTCCAGGTGGGACGCTGAAACAAGAGGCTCCTCCTCCTCACCAGGGCCCTGCCCCTAAGCATCCTGCAGTTCAAGATGCTCTCTCCTAAAAGCTGGGAGAGCTTCATTGTGGATCTGATTAAATCATAAGAAACCTCATCCCAAGCTTGCCAGAAAACAAGTTATTTTCAGCATCCGTGGGCAGCAAATGGAGAAGAAAGTCATGAGCCGGAAGAAATGACTATGTAGAAACAGAGCCCATTTAGATGAAGGCTGGCCACCATTTATCCTTGACAAAATGGTAGATGCCAAGGAACTTGGGAGAAGTTTTGTGATATAATCTAAAGGTTTTTCTTTTCTTTTTTTTTTTTAATAACAAGGGAACAGATCATATTAACTACAAAAGGTTAGAGAAAGAAATGTATAGAAACCAAATTAAGGTCCCTCCAAAGAGTTTTGTCATTATAGATGGGTTTTAAACATTCCAATGGCTCAAGGCAAGCAAAATAAATTAAGAGATGACACACAGAAATCAGGAAATCCCAGGTACCTTGAATGCTATGGTTTCCGTCAGTGGCCTGACAGAAGTTCTTCAGGGGGCAAGTCCTTTCATTTTAGGGACTTTGAAAGGGTTCTCTCAAGCAAGCAGGTTTTAAGTGTTATGCTATGTGGGGTGGTCAAAGTCTTTCACTTGACACTGGCTTACAATGAAAATCAATATAAAACATTTTTTGTAACTCTTTTATACTAAACTGTAAAATGACTACAATCAGAATAGTCTCTTGTAAATGACTAATAAGAGATTAGCAATGAGTAAACAGAGATAGAGAAAATGAGAGTAATTAAGGCAGTATGGGTGAGCAGAAGGAAAAAGAAAAAGCTGAAGCTAATGGTAAATGATACTAACAGTGACATTGACTATGCTCGCTGTCCAGCTTTTATGTCAATGAATCTTCCCAATCCCACTACCATAGTCATTATTCTCTCCACTTTACAGATGGGGAATTTGAGCACAAAGAGATTAAGGTAACTCACCCAAGGTCACAAAAGAGAGATTAAAAGTTAGTTTTGTCTGACTCCACATTCTTAACCTCTGAAGTCTGCCTCCCTCTCTGCAAAGCTTCCTGACTTTCACACAAAAACCCTCCTTTGATTCAACTTCCCCTATGCCATCCACATTTTGAAGGATTTTATCTATTGAGCACACTATATTTGTGAACTAATAATTTGTTCCATCTGGCTGATGATTATTTTTCTGTTCCTATTTCTGTTTCAACATCGATCCAGACTTTAACCCCAATTACTGGGGGTTCAACATAATATTATGAAATCACATAAATCACTGTCATGGCTATGCAGCTAATAAGCAATAAAATTAAATGGCATAACCCACTGTTCCCCAGTGCTGAATTCTGACTGCCACACAGTTTGAGTCCATGTCAGTCACATACTTGGTATGCTCAACGCAGGACCCATGGTTCCCAGAGAGTGGACTCTGGAAGCAGCATTTGGTCTACCCAATACATCCCAGATATTTCCAGGGAAATAAACAGCCAATTACAGTGTTTGATCCTTGCCTAGGGTAATCACACTGGGTTGCTAGAATTCCAGTCTAGAGCAAAGTGAAGTCTAGAATGTGGAATAGATTGTAATAATAATACCTGTGGCGGAGTCATGTTGATGTATGGCAAAACCGACAACATTGTAAAGTAATTAACCCCCAATTAAAATAAATAAATTTATATTAAATAAAAAATAATGGCCCTCAATGAATCATGACTTTTAGTACCCACAGGCTATATAGATTCCTCCCACAGTGACCCTGAGCTTGGCCATGTGACTTCCTTTAGCCAATGAGACAGCAGCAAACAATGCCAGAAAAGGTTTGATGAATGCTTTGAGCTCGCCTTCTTGGAACCCCAAGACCACCATGCTAGTGGAAGCCCACTTGAAGAGAGAAGCCCAGCCATCACAGCTGAGCCCAAGCACTGGCTTACCAGGCAACTAACTGCAGTCTCAGGAACCCAGGCAAGACTGGGAAGAACTGCTCAGTCGATCCCAAGAGTCATTGAGAAATAATAAGCTATTTTAAGCTGCTAAGTGGTTTGTTTCAGGGTAGTTTGTTATACAATAACAGCCAACCAACACAGAATAGTTCTTGATGGTGACTGATCCAGAGGACTATCAGTACTATCTTTGTGGTGCCCAAGGATCCCAAAGAGTCCTTAAGCCAAAAAGCCTGTATACTAGGGTTTCTTTTGAGGACTGGGAATTCTGACTCCTCAATCAAGATGTAGGTTTCACTTGACTCTTCCTGTGTAAATGACAACGGGACCATTTCCCTTTCCCAGACTCAATGGGTTACATATTTATCCTGTCTTAGTCTTCCCCTCTGCTCTAGACAAAATTCCTCCATCAAATATGGCAGACAGAGGATGGGGCAGTGGGACCAGCTCTATTTGTCGGCACAATCATGGGATGAATACACAGGATGAAGCAATACTCTGAGCAGATTCTGGAACACTGTTCTGTTTTTCAAACCCCAACCTGCCTCTCCATGTTTGGTACTCTGGCGTCGCTGACTATTGAGAGAAGGACTTAGAGTTTGGCATTTAAAGAGCCTCTGAGTTTCGTAGACAGAAATACTGACCATTTTCTCACTCCATTACAAGAGAAACACTGGTTCCCAGAAGCCAAGCAAGAATAAATCATGCTAGAAATTACTTCATTTATCTCCTCCACAGGGTTGCTAGCCGGAAAAATGCCAATGTTAGGAACTGTCTAGACTTCACTGAACATTTGACAAGCATCTCATATAACTCCTTATCAATGACCAAGAGAAATGCTGGTTGAATGTCATGGTGTGTTGGGTTTAAGAAGGTTCCAGGAGAGAACCAAATTGGATAAATCCCTCAGAATGGCATCACCTTGGTTTATCAGCCTACTACAAGTGGTTTCTTCTTCCAAGGGTAAACTCACACTATCCAAGCATATAAGGGTACTGAATAAAGCCACAATGCCAGTTTCACGTGATAAAGAGAATGGTCTTACATGCCAGAAATTTATTTACGCATGATCAACTCACTCTGCGTCTGTAGGCAGACTTGGTTGGCACACAAATTATAATCAGAAGGTTGCAAGGAGATACATAATCATCGCGTTTAATGGCGTTATGTCAACATGGGTTGAAATCTCCTTTTCCATCAAACTGTCCTTAGCGACAAGATGGTAATCTTCAAAGTTGTTGCTCACATTGTCCTCTCTTATGGACAGTATTTAGATCTCATTGCTCACAAATGATCCCCTAGCCTCCTTTTTTTTCTAGGCACTGTTATTTATTTATTTATCTGCACTGGGTCTTAATTGCAGTACATGGGATCTTCCATCTTCATTGGGACATGCAAGATCTTTAGTTGTGCCCTGTGGATCTGGCTTCCTGACCAGGGATAGAACCCCAGGGCCCCTGCCCTGGGAGCATGGAGTCTTAGCCACTGGATCACCAGGGAAGTCCTTGTTGTTTTTATTATTGGATTCAGTGGACATGAAATTATACAAATAAATCTAACTAACAAAACAAGGGGAAAAGGAAGAAAGTACAAAACTGTATATTTGCTGAAAGTGCGTATATGCTCAGTCACTTCAGTCCTGTCTGACTCTTTGCAATCCAATGGACTGTAGCCCGACAGGCTCCTCTGTCCATGGGATTTCCCAGGCAGGAGTACTGGAGTGGGGTTCCATTCCCTTCTCCAGGGGATCTTCCTGACCCAGGGATCGAATCCACCTCTCCTGTGTCTCCTGCATGGCAGGTGGATTCTTTATCCACTGAGGCACCTGGGAAGCCCCAAAAGTGTGTATATATGCTGATAAAAAAAAGATTCACTGTTAGAATCTGAAAAAGAATGGATAAATATATATATATATAACTGAATCACTGCTGTACACCTGAAACTAACACAACATTGTTAATCAATGATACCCAATAAAATAAAAATTTTTTTAAAGATTCACTGTTACATTTGGAACTTTTTGTCACTTTAAAATTATAATAAAATGAGCAAAATAGTGATTCCCCATATTAAATGTCTATATACACTCTTCAAATAAGTAAACACTATTATATTGGTATTTAAAGCTTTTAATGTAAAAAATGAGCTTGTGCTTATTGTTTGTTAACATATCTACCTAAGTTGAATTGACAACAACAGTACTTCAGGGCATGAATTTTATCTATGCTTCCTTGTTTTACTTTAATGACATTCAGTTTAAATGAGTTTAACAGAGATATATTGACGAGAATGGGATAATAGCTTTCAAACAGGCTTGGGCAAACTAGGAAAGGTGTCAAGATCATAGCTTCTTTGGTAATGTTGTAACATGAAGGAAATAAATTGTAACGATCTGTAGCAACATCAGCTTTGGCTTTTTTTCCCCCTGCCATTGAAAAACAATTGCATTCTCTCTTTGCATGAAAGTACTGATATTATTAAAAATGGGACAGAATATCCCTGGTGGTCCAGTGCCTAAGACTCCATGTTCCCAATGAAAGGGGCCAGGGTTCAATCCCTGGTCAGGAAACTAGATCCCACACAGCACAGCTAAAGATTCTGCGTGCTGCAGTGAAGATCAAAGACCCCACTGGCCGCAACTAAGACATGGAACAGTCAAACAAATAAATATTTTAAAAGTCAGACAAATAGGCAAGTCTGTCAAATTGCCAAAATTACATTTTTAAAAGATGAGAGGAAACTGTTTTTTGTTTTTTTTTTCTTTTTCCTTGTTTTCCCCATCTTCACGGTCCCTGGAAATCACCCTCTAGTCTCTGTCTCTGTGAGTTTGGTTGCTTTAGATTCCACAAAGAAGTGATATCATACTGTATTTATCTTTCTCTTACTTATTTCACTTAGAATAATCTAGGCATCTGTTCTTAACAAAGCTCTCTTTATAATATCATCTACTGTGAAGCATGCTAATACTGTGCTTTCTTCAAAGTGACTTTGCTAGACTCAGTTCCAACATGGCCTGGCTGGGTCTCTTATTCACTATCGACCACTAGTGCTGGGTTGAAGATGTCCAGACCGTATTCCATGAATGTTTGTGCATGAATTTCTTACTCTGATTCATTATATGTTTTGTTATCATTTAATTCTCAGAGAGACCTCCTCTTCCACCTAAGTGTAGGAAAGGAAGGTAGACTCTATCGTTCCCAGATACCAACTACAAATAACAGTACAGTTAAGTTCATTTCAGTTGAACAAATATCCCCAATGAGTAATGACTGACCGTGAAACCTTAATAGGAAGGCAGCCTCTGGGGTTGTGCCCCCAGGCTCTTGTCTTTGGCCGTGATCTGTTCAACATTTTTGTCAAGGATTTGACAAAATGATCAAGGGCTGTATTGTCCTATATAGTAGCCTCCAGCTTAACCACAGTTGACTACTTAAAATATTTTAAATTAATTAAAATCAAAGCATTCCTTAGTCACACTAGTCACCTTTTAAGGGCTCATTGGCCATATATGACTAGCAGTTGCCATACTGGACAAGCCATTTCCACAATTAAAAAAAAAAAAGCTCTATTGGACCCCTCTGATCTAGAACGCAAATGCTCACTGCATTTATGAACAACACAGAAAAGAAATTGTTGATGAATATCTCATTGGAAGTGGACATGTTTTTAAACTATGGTCTTGCCAACATCCGTTTTCCCTCCTTATTGTAACAGCATTCCAATTTTCCTTGGGGTAGGCACAGCAAACCTCTAAGTACCAGTTCGTGTATTTTGGGAAGAGCTGACTCCAGTGGTGAACATATCACTCAGATCAGACCAATTATAGCTTTATACTCAAGCTCTAGCAGCAGTCGCTCAGTCATGTCCAAATCTTTGCAATCTCTTGGACTGCAGCCCACCAGGCTCCGCTGTCCATGGAATTCTCCAGCAATACTAGAGTGGGTAGCCATTCCCTTCTCTGGGGGATCTTCCCAACCCAGGGACTGAAACCATGTCTCCTGCACTGCAAGCAGATTTTTTACCATCTGAGCCATAAAGGTAAGTACATAGCCAATCTCAGCCAACGAGATTCAGTTCTGAGACTTGCTGAACCTAGGACATGATTGGGAGAAGAAATAATTCCCCTTGGAGTTCCAAAAAAGGTAGGATATACACTTCAAACTGCTGTCAGTCATCTACTCAGAGACACTTTTTGACAGTTTTATGTACACATGTGTTAGTTTGAGTTGGATTTCTTGTCTCTTATCTTACCATTGAAGACATCCAAATTATTTGAGCAGGTGGATTATGGGCTCAAAACTCAGCAAGCTTGGGATGTCCTTGGCAGTCCAGTAGTTAGGACTCTGCTTACACTGCTAAGAGGCCAGGTTCAACCCCTGGTCGGGGAACTAAAATTCCACAAGTCCTGCGGCACAGCCGATAAAATAAAATAAAATAACTCAACAAGATAAATGTAGAGCCTTGATTTCAAAGTTGAAAATCACCGTAGGTCCAGGAAGGCTGCTGGGGTGCTGCTGCTATCTCGCCTCTTGATCTGAGTGAGTGTTGGTTACACA
Source organism: Madoqua kirkii (assembly GCA_006408675.1). Taxonomy (NCBI): domain Eukaryota; kingdom Metazoa; phylum Chordata; class Mammalia; order Artiodactyla; family Bovidae; genus Madoqua; species Madoqua kirkii. The sequence goes on along the minus strand of SJYC01048883.1, from coordinate 12,150 downwards.
GGGATGCTCAACATATGAAAATGCAACCAGTTTTTCCCTTTGCTGTATGAATAACACACTTCAACAAATAGGGGTTTTTTTTTTAATCAATTACATAAGGACCAGATGGGGAAGATGTAAGTTCACTAATGAGACTCCGACTTGAAAGTTTCAGTTTCTCATAAACTCAATATGAGTCAACAGTGGCTGCTCAAAAAGCCAATGGAAACTTAGATCATACTAACAGACAGACTCAACCTGAATGAGGAAACCGATAGCGCCATTAACCTTAGGGTGAGTCAAATCAGACTTCAGGAAAGACACAAAGTAAAATGTGTCTGCAAATCTCAAAGTGATATCTCACAATGGTCAGGGGGAGAAGAGAGGATACAGGCAGGGCAGGCTCAATGAAACCCTGGAATGAACAGTGTCTGGATAAACAGACAACTCTACTATCTGCAAATAAAGTTTTCTACATAGAAAACCCCAAAAGAACCTACTAAAAAACTGAGACTAAGACATTCAATAAAGCGGCTTGATACAAAGTTAATATACACAAACATAAAGCCCTCCTTTCAAGAAATAAACAGAACTTAGCATGGAAAACAAAACAAAAACCCTAGAGCTTTTCTAAAGGAAAATAAAGAATATTTTCCCAACAGAGACATGCACTACTCATCTGCTTGGAAAAACTCATTATGACAAAGATACCAGTTTAGCCCAAAAGAATTTTTTTTTAATTGTGGTAAAATATACATAACATAAAATTTACCACTTTAACAATTTTTAGTTTTCAGTTCAGTGGTATTATGCACATTCACCCTGTGCAACCATCAGCACCATCATCCATCTCTAGAAGTTCTTCCATCTTCCCAAACCGAACCTCTGTACCCAATAGACAATAATGTCTTTCTCTCCTCCCATTAGTTCCTGGATAATTTTTTTTCAGTTTTTGTTCTTGTGGTAAAACACTATAACATAAAATTTACCATCTCAACCATTTGTGGTAAAATATACATAACATAAAATTTACCACTTTAACAATTTTTAGTTTTCAGTTCAGTGGTATTATGCACATTCACCCTGTGCAACCATCAGCACCATCATCCATCTCTAGAAGTTCTTCCATCTTCCCAAACCGAACCTCTGTACCCAATAGACAATAATGTCTTTCTCTCCTCCCATTAGTTCCTGGATAATTTTTTTTCAGTTTTTGTTCTTGTGGTAAAACACATATAACATAAAATTTACCATCTCAACCATTTTTAAGTGTACAGTTCAGTAGTATTGAATATGTTCACCACCATCCATCTCCAGGTGAAGGTAAAGTCACTCAGTCATGTCCGACTCTTTGCGACCCCATGGACTGTAACCTACTAGGCTTCTCTGTCCATGGGATTCTCCAGGCAAGAATACTGGAGTGGATTGCCATTTCCTTCTCCAGAACTCCTATTATTTTGCAAAGCTGAAACCCTGTGTCCATTTATAACACTAATCAATTTTTGGAGGAATCTATTTTTGAGCTTAGAGCAGAAAACTAACCCCAAAGGCCTTCAGTATTACACGAACATGCAAAAATATTCAAGAACGTTTTGAAAAGGAAGAGTCAGATGAAGAAGGACTTTTCTATCACACATTAAGCCATAATATAGACCTACCTTTGATAATTCTTTGGAAACAAAATAGAGACAGGCAGACTTTTCAGTTATTACGTTTTGCTCAAATGAGTTCCAGGAGGATCACATATTTAACTGATTTAAACGAGGTCACAACATCTAGAAAAACATAGAGGGTAATATACATCTCTGGATGAGGAAACACTAGAGCCAGAGTCAGCAAACTTTTTCTGTAAAGGGCCGGAGGGTATTCCTCAGCTCTGCCACTGCGCTGTGAGAACATCCAGAGACAGTATATCAACAAATGGCTATGGCTGTGTGCCAATAAAACTTTATTTACAAAAACAGATGGTGGGAAGATTTGGCTTTCCAGCCACAGTTTTCTGATCCCTGCTTTAGCGGAGTAAAAGCAAAGAACAAAATAATTGGGAAACAAGCAAATATCATATAATTTAGCTACATAAAAATTAAGGACTCCAGGGCATAAAGTATATATACCATAAACAAAATATTAAAGCAAACACACACACAATGCAGGAAATATTTGCACCGCACATGCCAGCGTCGACACCTCCTCTGTTTTCATTCTTTCCCTTTCCTTGTCCTCTCACACACAAACATACACACCATCATCACAATCAAGAAGAAAATGAAACAAGAGTAGAAAAATGGACAAAAATATACACAGAGAAAGGAAGAAATGACCAGTAAGCTTGTAGACAGCTATGCTGTGTGTGCTAAGTTGCTTCACTTGTGTCCAACTCTTTGTGACTCTATGGACTGTAGCCCACCAGGCTCCTCTGTCCATGGGATGCTCCAGGCAAGAATACTGGAATGGGTAGCTGTGCCCTCCTCCAGGAGATCTTCTCGACCCAGGGATCAAACACACATCTCTTACTTCTACTGCATGGACAGGCAGGTTCTTTACCCCTAGTGCCACCTGGGAAGTCCCTTATATATAGGTATTTAACCTTAAAAATCTCAATTACATGCATATGAGGACCATATATCAAATTTCACATATCAAATACATCATAAAATTGTCTTTTCATTGCTACTGACTGGTGTTGATGGAGAATGCAGAGGCAGGCCTGGTACCCACTGACAATAAGGAGTACAGTCGCTCAGTCATGTCCGACTCTTTGCGATCCCATGAACCACAGTATGCCAGGCCTCCCTGTCCATCACCAACTCCCAGAGTCCACCCAAACCCATGTCCATTGAGTCGGTGATGCCATCCAACCATCTCTTCCTCTGTTGTCCCCTTCTCCTCCTTCCCTCAATCCTCAGCATCAGGGTCTTTTCAAATGAGTCAGTTCTTCACATCAGGTGGCCAAAGTTTCAGCTTCAACATCAGTCCTTCCAGTGAACATCCAGGACTGATCTCCTTTAGAATGGACTGGTTGGATCTCCTTTTGACTCTATGGACTGTAGCCCACCAGGCTCCTCTGTCCATGGGATGCTCCAGGCAAGAATACTGGAATGGGTAGCTGTGCCCTCCTCCAGGAGATCTTCTCGACCCAGGGATCAAACACACATCTCTTACTTCTACTGCATGGACAGGCAGGTTCTTTACCCCTAGTGCCACCTGGGAAGTCCCTTATATATAGGTATTTAACCTTAAAAATCTCAATTACATGCATATGAGGACCATATATCAAATTTCACATATCAAATACATCATAAAATTGTCTTTTCATTGCTACTGACTGGTGTTGATGGAGAATGCAGAGGCAGGCCTGGTACCCACTGACAATAAGGAGTACAGTCGCTCAGTCATGTCCGACTCTTTGCGATCCCATGAACCACAGTATGCCAGGCCTCCCTGTCCATCACCAACTCCCAGAGTCCACCCAAACCCATGTCCATTGAGTCGGTGATGCCATCCAACCATCTCTTCCTCTGTTGTCCCCTTCTCCTCCTTCCCTCAATCCTCAGCATCAGGGTCTTTTCAAATGAGTCAGTTCTTCACATCAGGTGGCCAAAGTTTCAGCTTCAACATCAGTCCTTCCAGTGAACATCCAGGACTGATCTCCTTTAGAATGGACTGGTTGGATCTCCTTGCAGTCCAAGGGACTCTCAAGAGTCTTCTCCAACAACACAATTCAAAAGTATCAATTCTTCTGTGCTCAGCTTTCTTTATAGTCCAACTCTCACATCCATACATGACCACTGGAAAAACCATAGCCTTGACTAGATGGACCTTTGTTGGCAAAGTAATGTCTCTGCTTTTTAATATGCTGTCTAGGTTGGTCATAACTTTCCTTCCAAGGAGTAGGTGTCTTAATTTCATGGCTGCAATCACCATCTGCAGTGATTTTGGAGCCCAGAAAAATAAAGTCAGCCACTGTTTCCACTGTTTCCCCATCTATTTGCCATGAAGTGATGGGATGCCATGATGATAAGGGTATAAACTGATAATAACTATTCTGTTGACCAAAAAAGCAGTTTACACTGAAGTTTTGCAGTGTTTATCTCTTTGAATCTATTGACCCTCTGGGAATCTACCCTATGTAAGTCATCAAAAGCTGTGTCCAAATACTCTTATACAATAATAACCACCAGGGCATAATTTACAGTCTCAAAAATTAGAAACAACCTCAAAATCCAATAATAGGAGAGTGGTTACATAAATTATGGTACATTCGGACAAGGATGTATGAGGTTGTCATTTAAAATATCTTTTCCAAAGACTATATAAAGACAGAATAAAATAGTTGACCTCTAAGCAACATTTGACTCAGCTGATAGACTTTTCTTCTAAAGATACTTCCTTCCTTAGTCTTCTGAGATGTCACATCATCTTAGCTTTTTTTCTTCCTCACTGCCAGATGGTTCTTGGCCCCTTTGTTCTCTTCCTAGATGAATAACTGGCTAGTCAGGTGACCCAGGGCTTTCTCTTAGGGCCCCTTCTCTGCTCTGTTTTGCTTCCTAAATGATCTCAGACAATCCCTTCACTTTAAAAAGGTTGCATTTCTAAGCTCGTGATCCCCAAATTTTTTAAATCCCAAGATCACCACTTGGATGTTAAAATGGTGTCAACTGGGGTGACTCTGCAGAACCCTAGATTCTCTCCAAATTCTCACCTTCCTCCTACCCCAGTCTTTCCAGTCTCAAAACATGGCACCATCATCTACTTAGAAGCTCAAGACAAATACCTAGGGTCAACTGGGTGTCCTTCCCTTTATCACGTGACACACAAATCCTAGCAGCTCTATCTCTTCATTTCTCCATCTCCACGGCCAGCATGCAGGCTCTCACCTAGGCCCCTGAGATAGCTTGTGATGAGGCCTCCCTGTTCCCACTCATGCTCCCATAGGAAGAGACTCCTACAGCCTACTCTCCACTCAGCAGCCAACAAAACTCTTGACAATCTTTATCTCATCACATGCTTCCCCCTGTCAAAACCCACCAGCGGCTTTTCATCTCCACCCAATTAAATGTACACGTCCTACCACAGTCTACTGTGGCTTAATGTCCTCCATACCACCTCTTCGCATCCCCTCTTCTTTCCATCCGCAAGTTCATTCCCACCCCATGCTTTTATCCCTTTTGTCTAGATTCTCATGTGACTCCCTCTTTGTCTACACTCAAAAATCAGCCCAAATCACCGCCTCTAAGGGGCTCACCCTGATACCATAGCTTATACATGGCCTCCCATCCCAGCCCTTATTTATCTCACTACTTGCTTAGGTTCTTTGGAGCACAGAAGAGGTACCTAATTTTGTTGAGCAGACAAATGCTAGGGTGAAAGTTATTTTGTAAACACACGCTTACTCACTCTGTGTTTGTATGCAGACACATAGAATGAAGACAACTGGGTTGAGTACGTGCCATGGGACGCCCTCACCCCACAGGTGCATTCTTCCTCGTGCTTGGGGAAGCCAGCCCACTTGGACCACATCACAGACTTCCTTGCATCCTGCTTCCTGCTTAGGTTTAGTAATGGGAAGCACGGGCAGAAGACTGGAGTGCAGCTGCGGTGGGTGGAGGAAGCCACTGCTCTTGTTGGGCAACCCTCCCCACAAAATACCTCCTTAGATGTAAGTAGGGTCTCCTCTCTTGGCCTCAGTCTTTTCCTCTAAAACGAACAAAGAGACTTTTCTCACTGATATTGTTTATTGCCCATGAAACAATTTTAGCTTTCAGGTAAAAATTAGAATTTTGTAAAACCTGTATCACCGCCATGACCTCATAGTTTCCCAGCACTTGAAGGATCTTCGGGTGAGATGGGTGTTAAATATATGAAATTTTTTACTGAAGTAGTTTAGGCTTCCCAGGTGGCACTAGTGGCAAAGAATCCATCTGCCAATGCAGGAGACACAGGTTCGATCCTTGGGTCGGGAAGATCCCCTGGAGTAGGAAACAACAATCTGCTCTAGCATCTTGCCTAGAAAATCCCATGGACAGAGGAGCCTGGCAGGCTACGGTCCATGGGGCCACAAAGCGTTGGACATGAATGAGTGATGAGCACTTAACACCAATACGCAATAGCTGGTTTACAATATTGCATTAGTTTCCAATGTACAGTATGGTGATTTGGGGGTTTTTTGCAGGTTATATTTTGTTATAGGTTAGAAAATAAAAACTTTACATTGCATAGTGAAATGTGTCAACATTTAGAAGAGGTACATAACTCAGTGAACCAATACTTTCTCTTTAACTCCAGCTTTACTGTGATATAATTGACATATAACATTGTGAAAGCTTAAGTGTACGATGTGTTGATTTGATTTGCATATTTATTACAAAATGATTACCACAGTAAGGTTAGCCAACTTCTCCATCACCTCCCAAATTTGTCCTTTTTACACGTATGTGGTGAGAACATGTAAGACCTGCTCTCCTAGCAAATTCCAAATATACAGCATTGCTAACTATAGCCACCCTGCTGTATGTGGGATCCCCAGAGCTTACGCACCTTATAACTGGAAGTTTATACCCTTTGACTCCCACCCTCACCAGCCCCTAGCAAAAACCATTCTACTCCATTTCTGAGTTTGGTTTTTTAAGATTCCACATACAGGCAGTGTCAAATACAGGCAGTGACATTTCACTTAGCATAATGCCCTCAGAGTTCATCCACGTTATTGCAAATAGCAGTATTTCCCTTTTTTTATGATCAAATGATATACATCACATTTTTTAATCCATTCATTCATGAAGAACATTTAGGCTACAGTGAATAACGCTGCAACAAATACTGCTGTGCAGATGTCTCTCCCCGGTGAGGCTCTCTGTCAGATCACTCAAAAGTGAGGTTGCTGGATTATATGGATGCTTATTTTTAATTCCTAAAGGAACCTCCATATTGTTTTCCACAGTGGCTTCGCCAATTTATATTCCCAGCAACAGTGCACAGAGTTCCCTTGTCTACTCATCCTTACCAACAGATAAATCTCTCATCATCTGCTGAACAGACAACCTAAAAGCTAGGAGGTGACATCCCACCATGGCTTTGATTTGCGTCTCCCTGATGATTTGTACATTGAGTGGATTTTCATGTACCTGTTGGCTACTTTTGTATCTTCTTTGGAAAAATGTCTATTCAGGTCCTCTGCCCATTTTTTAAATTGGATTATTTGGCTTTTTGGCTACTGAGTTGTAGAAGTTCTTTGTATATTTTACATATTAACTCCCTATCTAATATGGTTTGCAAATACATCTCCTGTTCTGTAGGTTGTCCCTTCGTTTCAGTGGTCGTTTCTCGTGTTGTACAGAAGCTTTTTAGTTTGATATGGTCCTCCTTGTTTACTTTTGCTTCTGTCGCTTATGCTTTTGATGTCATATCTAAAAAAGTGAGCCAACAGTTTCTAACAGATTAATATATTATGCTTTTTTTTTAAAAGTATGCATGGATAAAATAGTCATTCAAAATAAAAGACAAACCAGTGGATTTTATGTTTTTTTTTTTTTGTAAACCAATGGATTTTAATGTATCAATAAGAGCATAAGAAAAGCTAAAAATTGATAACAGTTTCAGATTCCACATTGCAATTAGCCATCGAGAAAATGCTACCTGTTGTGTTTGATTGAAGTTTCAAAGACTACCCACATTTATCTGAAAAGGCAATTTAACTATTTCCACCCTTTTCCAACTCCATATCTGTATGAGGTAAGACTTTCTTCATTTACTTCCACCAAAATAACATACCACAACAGATTGAATTCAGAAGCAGATGAAAGGATCCAGCTGTCTTCTATTAAGCCAGACCTTTAAAAGATTTGCAAAAGCATAAAACTAGGCTACTCTCTTCACTACTTTTTTTGTTTTGAAAATATCATTTTTCATAAAAAGATTTATGTTAACGTGTGTGGTGGTTTTAAAACATGTCCACAGATGTTCCTCCCTTCAAGAGGTAGAGTCTAATCCCCTTTGCCTTGAGTGCAGGCTGGACTTAGTGAATCATTTCTAATGAACAGAATGTGAGGGAAGGGTGGTATGTGGCTTACAAGGCAAGTCACAGAGGCACTGTGATTCCTCCTTGCTCTGCAGGAAGCCAGCTGCCATGTTGAGAGGATACTCAAGCAGTCCGAGGGAGAGGCTCACAGGCAAGAAACTGAGGCCTCTTGCCAAGAGCCTTGTGGGTAAGCCATCATGGAAGCGGACTCTTCAGCCCTAGTTAACCCCCGCTGCTGCTGCTAAGTCGCTTCAGTCGTGTCCAACTCTGTGCGACCCCATAGACGGCAGCCCACCAGGCTCCCCCGTCCCTGGGATTCTCCAGGCAGGAACACTGGAGTGGGTTGCCATTTCCTTCTCCAATGCACGAAAGTGAAAAGTGAAAGTGAAGTCACTCAGTCGCATCTGAGCCTTAGCAACCCCATGGACTGCAGCCCACGAGGCTCCTCTGTCCATGGGATTTTCCAGGCAAGAGTACTGGAGTGGGGTGCCATTGCCTTCTCCCAGTTAAACCCTGAGGTGATTGCAATCTTATGAGATATCCTGAGCTGGAATCACATAAGCTAAGCTGCTCTTGGATTCCTGACTCACAGAAACTGTGTAAGACAGTAAATATGTATCTTTTTTAAAATTCTTATAGTTTTTAAAATTAATTAATTTGGCTGTGCCAGGTCTTGGTTGTGGCATGAGGGATCTAGCTCCCTGACCAGGCAGCCTGCACTGGGAGAGCGAAGTCAGCCACTGGTCCACCAGGGAAATCTCAATATTCATTGTTTTAAGTTTCTAAATTTTGAGCTCATCTGCAATGCAACAATAAATAACTGGTACAACAGTTAATGTTTATGCTTTAGTCAGGGAATACACATTTATTTTAATTTCTCAGTTTTAATTTCCTATATGGTAAATATTGCTATAAAACTCATTTAAATAAGATTTCTTAAGAGTTCTCCATTATTAATAACATAAACATGCCTTGAGACCAAAATGTTTGAAGACTATTGCCCTAAACTCTTAGCAAATTGCTTCTTTATTAAACTTTACTCAAAATACTCTATGTGAGAGCATCTTTTGTTTCCAATAGACTCTGATGGATAGAACAATAACAAACAAAATTTTTTTTGATATTTCAATGACTGTTGCTCTTCAGTGGAAGGATGAGTGATTTTATTTTCTTCTTAATTTTTTTCTGTCCCTTTAAACTTTTCTACAAACAAGGATGCATTATTTTCATAATTAAGTGAAAAGAAACTTCCCTTTCCAAAATCATTCAAAAGTGAAAGTTCAAACTGCGTTTTCTTTAGATGAGTCAATGGTTGAAGCTTGGTGTGTGGGGCTCAGATGTCCGCCAACGCATCTGGGGGTTGGGAAGAGGTTTGTGGGAGCAGAGAGAGGGAGGCAAGGGGAAGAGGAGCCAGCATCCCCCACCTCCTCAGCCAGAATAGTTCTTTCATGTCTTTTACATATTGGGGTTCTGCACAATAGTTTATTTAAAGAAAAGTTTCCACTCTTTAAAAACAGAAGCTTGAAAACCTTTACCATGAGAATAATAGCTGAAGAGTTAAAATCGGCTGCAGAAGAATCACTCAACTTTTTCTTCAGTGTTTTTTTCAGGGTTTCCCTGAAGAAAGCCCTACACATGCTGCGGGAAGAACAGAAGCCCTGACAATTTCATGACTGTTTGGTCGTTTCAAGAGAGGCTGGCTCATGTGGCCGTGGAAAGAAGTTACAGGTAAGGATGAAAAGGTTATCCAGGGACCGCCCCCCACCCATAGTAAGGGCCCAAGAGGACAGCAAAAACACGAGGGGCCTCAAGGCCCACAGAGACACAGATCAGAACCACAAGTGAATCGTTCTCCTATTTTCTAGAAGACACAAAAGTAAGAGGTTCCAGGACCACCCAGTGGTAAAATCACGGGCTTTAGGGACCACAGATCTGGGTTCAGGTCTCAGGTCTGACACTTCAAACCTATGAGATCTTGGCAAGTGACACAGCCTTTCAGAGCTTCAATGGAAACATACAATGTACAATTTCACCTGTAAAATGAGGTCTGAGAATGTAAAACAGTGAAGCCATTTTGCCAAACAGTTTGGCAGTTTCTTAAAGTTAAGAAACTTAACTTTGGGATAGATTTACCATCTGACCCAGCAATTCCATTCTTAGGTTACTACCCAAGAGAAATAGAAACAAATGTCCCCAAAAGGACTTGCATATAAATGTTTTTAGCAGCATTATTCATCAAAACCCCAAATGGAAACCATCTAAATGTTCAGCATCTGGTGAATGGATTACCAGTGGCTATCAATACTGCAGAATGGATCTCCCTGGTGGTCCAGTGGTTAAGAACCCACCTGCCAATGCAGGGAACATGGGTTCGATCCCTGGTCCGGGAAGATCCCACATGCCATGGAGCAACTAAGCCCGTGTGCCATGACTTCTGAGCCCAAGCACCTAGAGCTGGGGCAGCACCACAACAAAGAGTAGCCCCCACTCACCACGACTAGGGAGCCTGGGTGCAGCAGTGAAGCCAAAAATAAACAAATAACCACGTGAAAGTGAAAGTCTCTCAGCTGTGTCCAACTCTCTGCAACTCCATGGACTGCAGCCTGCCAGGCTCCTCTGTCCATGAATTCTCCAGACAAGAATACTAGAGCGACTAGCCATTCCCTTCTCCATGGGTCTTCCCAAACCAGGGATCAAACTCAGGTCTCCTGCACTGCAGGTCGATCCTTTATCAGAAGAGCTACCAGGAAAGCCCAAATAAATACATAAATAGAAGACTGTGTGAGTATAGAATAGTGGATAATGCAAGGTAGCAATTTACATCATATCTACTTTCATTTAAATTCCAAAAACTGAAGAATAGTTGATTCACACTGTTGTGTTGGTTTCTTTTATACAGCAAAGAGATTCAGTTATACACATACATTTTTTCATTTTCTCTATTACAGTTTATTATGCTATACAGTAGGACCTCATTGTTTATCTATTTTATATATAGTAGCTTGTAATCCACTAATTCCAAACTCCTAATTTCTCTCTCCCCCTCCCGTTTCCCGCCTGGTAATCACATGTTTGTTTTCTGTGTCTGTGAATCTGTTTCTGTTTTGTAAACTAGTTCATTTGGTCATATTTTAGATTCCACATATAAGTGATATAAATTATGTATCCATGATAAACACTTCTTACCACACCACTCCCACATATATCAACCCAGTGTAATCCTACAGGGTTAGCAGGCATATTAGATCATCCTCATTTTTACAGATGGGAAACTGAGGCACCAAGAAGTTAATGAACTTTCCCAGGTTGCTTAGCTAGTAGGCAGCGGAACTGAGAGGAGGAATCCTAGATAACTAACTTCAAAGACCATGCTTCTCACCTCCCAGTAAATGTCAGCTGGGTATAGAGTTACTGCTCTACCAAGTGATGGGGGAAAAGGTCCAGAAAAGGGATCAGAGACGTCTCCCCAAGAAGGTCACACAGGAACCCAAACCTGAAGGGTGTAGGAGTTAGTTAGTGGAAGAATGTTCTAGACAGAAGGAACCACATATGCCAAGGTGGAAAGGTAAGAGAATGTAGGGCGTGGGGCAGAAGCCAGAAGAGCTGGAGGTGGCTGGAGCGTGAACTGATACTCAGCAGTGGGAAGCTGAGAATGGGGCTCAGAGGCCACAGAGTGTCCCTGGTGTCTGGACATTACCCTGCAGGCGATGGCAGGGCTAGAGAAAGAAAGTCAGTGAGCTCCTCAGTGCTGCCTTACTCCAGGAATGACTCATATCACCCTGGCAGGCGGAGGAGGTTGACTCAGTCCCTGCTGCGAGCTCAGGGGAGCGGGGGAGCTGCACCCCACACTCCCATCCCACTGGGAGCTAATGCCCCAACAGCCACCCCATCAGCAGCCCCACCAGCGCACAGAAGCTATCCCAGTCAGCTGGGAGCATCGGGCTCAGTTGTGCTGCCAGAAAGCTGAGTAGAGTCTGGTGAGAAGGCCTGCTAGCAGCTTCCACACCCTGCTTAAAACCCAGACACCTGTGGTCCCCAGGGGCACCTCTCAATGCACCCCAAAAGCGAGGCCACAGGGCACAGTGCTCTGGCCCTCCACTCTCACTTGGCTCTGCCCAGAGCCAGGGGACCAGCCCGGGGCTGGGGCGCAGGGG
>SJYC01048882.1:0-10216 GCA_006408675.1 Madoqua kirkii | reverse complement strand
GGGGGGGGGGGGGGGTTGGTAGGGGGAGGATCTAGCACTCTTCTCAATTTAATATCCAGATAAACATTTGCATGTATGCAGAAAACACTCACTGTGGCAAAAGTAAAACTACTGGAAAAAACTCATGTGCCAACAAAAATAAACTAGCTAAAAATACTGGTGAATCCATACTACGGAATACTATGAAGCAGTTAAAAAGAATGCGGATATATTATTCCATTGTACTGGCATGAAAACACCCCCAAGATATATTATTGAGTGAAAAAAAAAAAAACCCCACAGAATAATGTATCTAGTATGTACCAGTTACATAAAAAACAAAGCAAACAAAAGTCGGAAACTAGCTCTATAGTTCATCAAGTCTACAAACACATAGGTAAATGAGAAAAATGCCTGGAAGGAAATACATCAATCGTGGAAGGAAGGAAAGGAGGGAGGGAGGGAGGAAAGGACTTTTATAACTCTATGTTGTTTGATTTTTATAAGAAGCATGTATTTGCATTCTTAAAAACACTTAAGTCTGTTTAACACATATACACACACAATGGGAAAATGTGTTAAAATGTTCACCCTACTGGTGCAGGTTTCAGGGTCCCTTTCCAAAAAGCTGTGACATCTGGGATCTTGTCTAATTCTTGCCACACCATCTTGAGGGCAAGTATTCAAAACCCCTGTTATAGATTAAGAAACTGAACCCAGGGAGGTGAAACAAGCTCTTAAGGTCACATACAGGACCAAGGACTGAGGGGCCTCTGAACCTTGGACCCAGGCCCAGCACTCTTTCTAACCTATTGGGGTGGGAGTGCATCAGAGTGGGGTGGTGGGTGGTGCTTGGATCCCCATTGACAGCTCACAGAAACTCTGAAAAGCCTCTTCCGCAAAGGGAAACGAGGCTCAGGGGAGAAGGGAATGGAAGACGAGTGGGAAAGGAGGGCTGATGCACCCGCCCACGACAAAATCACACTTCATGATGTACCGCCTACTGAGTGGGAGGGACCTGCCGAGTCACCCGCTAAATGACATATAGGAAGGAGCCCCGCAGGGCAGCGTCTCCCCAAGCCTGAGACTTCAGGCCTCTCTCACAGGGGCTGCTCACCCCGGGTTCTGGCTGCATTGTTTGCAGCTGAGGGGTTCTGGGGACGCCTCTCTGCTCAGTCCCAGGCGCTCTGTAACCAGGCCAGAAAGGGACCTGTGCTTCTCAGAGGGTTCTAGAATCTAAGGGGCAACAAACACAGGCCCTAATACCCACCAGTGTGGTAAGTGCCTCCACCCCTCCGTTCTTTCATTGGCTGCTTTAGCACCAACTGTCTGGAGGATGTGGGAAGGCAGGAGACCAGAGGGACCCAAGAAACACGGCTGGGTCCCTCCAAGGACAGGCAGAAGGGATTCATATTCAGGGAGGCACCAGCGCCTACCAAAGGCAACACAGGATGAGTGGACATATCTCAGCTGCACAGAGAGCAGGCGTGAGCCCTCAGAGCATGTTCAAGGAAGAGGGCTTCGGCCAAACCACAAAGCCTCCTTTCATTCTTACAACTTACAGCTGCCACAGGCTGTGAAGCCACAGGGACAAGAGCCTGGATTCTGGGAGTTCCAATCCCAGCTCTCCTCCCTTGCTCAAGTTTCCGAACCTTACTGGTCTCAGTTTCCCCATCTGTAAAATGGGTATTACTATACCTGCCTCTTGGGTATTATGATATCTGGATGTTAGGACATATAATAATGATAACAGAATTAAATAAACATAACAAGTACAGGGTATCCAAAAAATCTGGAAACAGATTATATGAATGTATGTATGTATTCATATTTATTTATTCATCTGCTTTACAGACTGGAAATGTCCCAGACAACACTGTGTACATCTGTCTGTTTCTAGACTTTCTGGACACTCTTTATATAAATATACTTTTATATAATCATAATTTTATATAAATGTATATAATAAGACATAGTAATAATATAACAAAATAAAGCATAGCAATCACTCACACAGTACGAGGGACCATGTCAAGAACTTACAGGTATTCTCTACTTTAATGCTCAGAGCAAGCCCTGGAGGTGGATGCTATTATTAGCCCCATTGTACAGAGGCAGACACTAAGGTACAAGGAGCTGAAGAGCTTTGCTTACTTGCCAGGATCACCCCGGGAACAACTGACAAAACCAGTTTGGGACCCAGGTCATCTAACCTCAGAGTCTCCTTATGCTGTTTTCCACCTGTCTAACCCATCTACCTCTGCAGTGAAGACCCAATAAAAGGGACCAGTTCCGGGGGCACAGAGAAGGGGCTTAGGAAATGCAGGGTCCTCTGAGCACTGAGCTCCTAGAGGAGAGAAACCAGATCCAACTGGTTCACCACTGTATCTGGAATTGTAATATACAAGACATAGGGTGGCAGTCAATACTGGGGTGAGGGAAGGAAAATAAGTATGTATTAGCCAAAGGCTGGCATTGTCTAAAAAACAATGTCTCAGATTCCAGCGCCTTTCCTAGGAACATCCATCTCTTAAGATGCCTGGGGCTGCCCGAAGGGCCAGACTCACCCCGCTCTCCCCTACATGGCACAGAACGCAGAATCCAAGAGGCCCAGGCGGCCACCCACCAACCTGGCCCAGGAGTGGCCTACCTTCTTCAGCGTCGTTCCTAAGCGAGGCCTCCAGGAGGGCCACGCTGGCCTCGAAGGACACCTTCTTTCTCCGGCCGCCCGTGCTGCGCTTCCGCTCATGCTTGCGCTTGCGATGCTGCAGGTCCTGCTCATATGCGCCCACTTCTTTAGCTGCTGGGCCCGGCGCTTCTGGGCGGCGCGCAGCCGCTCCAACGTGGGCACCTTCTCCAGCAGCTGCAGTTCGGTCAGCAGGTCCACGTGGCTAGCCATGACCTCCGCGCCTCCCTGCGCCCTGGCTGCGGGCTAGCGCGGCGCGCCAGGGGCCGGGGCAGCATGCGGGCTCCTGCGGGGCTGGGGCGGCATGCTGGGGCCTGTGACGGGGAGCGGGAGAGACACAGACGGACATGCGTCACATTCAAAACTCCGATCTGAGGACGTCACCCAGTCCCACCTTCCAAACGCTTTCGCCCCCTATTTTATTGTCTTCCTTCCTTATTTCTTTTTAACTGAGATATAATTGACCCATAACATTGTATAAGTTTCAACTGTACAACCATGTTGATTTGACATACTTAAATATTGCAACATGATTACAACTGTTAGTTAACACCTCCATCACAGTCATACAATAATCCTTACTTTTGGTGGTCATATTATAATTTCATATAAGGTTGTTCTATTGTTACAACACACACGGGAGTTTATTGTTATAACATGGAAGAGGTTTATTGCTATTTTTAAAGGAGTGAGTACTGTATTTTAAATGTCTCTGTATTAATTTATAACTTGGTAAATATGGACAGATATAACCTACAGAAACACAAGCTCTTTGGGAACCTTATTCTGAAGAGTGCAGTGGTTAAGAATCCACCTTCCAATGCAGGGGATGCAGGTTTGATCCCTGGTTGGGGGACTAAGATTCCACATGCCACAGGGCAACTAAGCCCCCGTGAGGCTACTGAGGAGAAGAAGCTCCAGGGTGCCAACGAAGATCACCCATGCTGTGAATAAGACACAACGATCCCCATTAGTGCTACTGGTAAGGAAGCTGCCTGCCAAACCAGGAGATCTAAGAGATGCAGGCTCAGTCCCTGGCTCGGGAAGCTCCTCTGGAGGAGGGCCTGGCAACCCACTCCAGGATTCTTGCCTGGAGAATCCCATGGACAGAGGAGCCTGGCGTGCTATAGTCCATGGGGCCACAAAGAGTTGGACGTGACTGAACAACAACAACCCCCACTTTATGGATGTGCCTCAGTCTGCTTATTCATTCACTCACTGAGGAACGTGTAAGTTTTCTCCAGCCTGGGGCTAATACATTCTCGCACAGGTTTTTGTGTGAACATGAGTTTTCATTTCTCTGGAGTAAATGCCCAAGAGTACAACTGCTGGCTTGTACAGTATTACATGTTTAGTTTTATAAGAAACTGTCAATCTGTTTTTCAGAGTGGCTGTACCATTTTTCATTCCCTCCAGCCATCTATGAGTGATCCAATCTCTCTGCCAGAACTTGGCATGCCCAGTGTTTTAGCCACTTAGATAGATACTCCTTTTTAAAAGTAAGGAGCTCAGAGGAGTTGAATTCACAACCATGCTGTATCATCATGATGGCAGGAACTCATTAGGAGCTAAGGGACCACCTATTTACTTTTCCCCATTTCCTCAAGGAATCAGTGAAACCTGCCCTGTGATGAGTCCTGGTTCAGAGATGGATCAAGAATCAGCTCTGCCTTCTAGGAACACCACATCTACTAGTCTGTCATGGTGTCATCTACCTGTAAATTAACCTGATCCTTCTGATGACCTAGTGAGACCAAGTACTATTCTGATCTCTATTTCAGATAAGGAAATTGAGGCACAGAGAGACTAATTAACCTACCGAATACCACACAGCTACAAAATGGATGTGCTTTTCCTTGCTGGGGTTATCAGGAAAGGCTCTCCAAACTGGTTCACCAGGAGGCAATTGATTTGAATCTCCAAGGATGGCAGGAGTTCATTCACTGAGAACGGCAGACAGGAGCTGACAAGGAGATTCCCAATGTTCAAAGGCATGTAGAGGGGCTGAACACCATGAAGGGAATTCTGAGAGCCAACACACACAAACCTGGCTTGAGGGACTTCCCTGATGGTCCAGTGGTTAAGAATCCACCTTGCAATGCAGGGTACGTGGGTTCAATCCCTGGTCTAGGAACTAAGACCCTACATTCTGTGGAGCAGCTAAGCCTGAGCACTCTGGATCCCACATGCCACAGCTAGAGAATGCGTGCACAGCAGCAAAAGATCCCACATGATGCGATAAAGATCCTGGGCGCCACAACTAGGAACCGATGCAGCCAAACAAATAAATGTTAAAAAATAAAAACAGAGGTGACCAGAGGTGGATGGGGCTGCCTAGCCCAAGGGAAGAGAAGTCTTGGAGGAGCAGTGAGTAACTTGTGGTTCAAGGCCAGGCAGCAAAAGTCCCCCATGGTCCACATCATGTTTGTTTGTTTGTTTGCTTGGTTTGGGGTCCACACTGTATTTTACGGTATTGTCATTCACTGCTAATATTTAAAACTTGAAGATTTTTATATCCAAAATCATATTTTCAGCCTTCCATAAAACATCTCAGTAGCTGGCCAAGCCGAGCTCACATGGCAACAATCAGCTGGTACTCAGTAGGACTGCCCAGTTTGGATGGGGCACATCTCATTTTCCATAGTGCCCACTACCTCTCATTACTCCCATCTGACCTCTGTCACTAACTGGCATCACTTGCTACCTCCTATAGGACTTACCTGGTGGCCCAGTGATAAAGAACCTGCCCACTAATGCAGGAGACACAAGAGACACAGGTTCAATCCTTAGGAAGATCTCCTAGAATAGGAATTGCAACCCATTCCAATATTCTTGACTGGGAAATCCCATGGACAGCAGACTACAGTCCATGGGGTCACAAGAGTTGGACACGAATTAGTGACTAAATCACCACCACCACCACCACCATTAACTCCTGTGATCACTTTAGTTTGCAAGCCCTGCCTTAGGCGAAATATCCTCCTCCACAGGTCCAACATGCACAAGAGAAGGCAGTCTGTGAGTCTCCTCAATAAAAACCAGGATCAACGCACAGGGGAGCAGTGGTGTGCACCCAAAAACAGGCACCTGGCCTCCAGGAAGCTGTCCAACAAGCAACTGAACAATGGCTTGTGGTCCAGTGGCTATCTCTGGAGGTGGCAAATTCTCCATCACTCACTGGAGAATAAAATTTCCACTTATGTCAGATCAGCCTAAGTATCCTGTACTACATCTGTCAGCCGTAAGAGTCTGTACACAGATGGTTACCCATTTCTTCATTATTGAATATTTACTGATCACCTACTATTTGGGAAGCATCAAAACATGCAATAAACTGTGGAAAATTCTTCAAGAGATGGGAATATCAGACCACCTGACCTGCCTCTTGAGAAGCCTGTATGCAGGCCAGGAAGCAACAGTTAGAACTGGACATGGAACAACAGGCTGGTTCCAAATAGGAAAAGGAGTACATCAAGGCTGTATATTGCCACCCTGCTTATTTAACTTATACATCATGAGAAATATCATGAGAAACGCTGGGCTGGAGGAAGCACAAGCTGGAATCAAGACTGCCGGGAAAAACATCAATGACCTCAGATATGCAGATGACACCACCCTTATGGCAGAGAGTGAAGAGGAACTAAAGAGCCTCCTGATGAAAGTGAAAGAGGAGAGTGAAAAAGTTGGCTTAAACTCAACATTCAGAAAACGAAGATCATGGCATCCGGTCCCATCAATTCATGGCAAATAGATAGGGAAACAGTGGAAACAGTGTCAGACTTTATTTTTCTGGGCTCCAAAATCACTGCAGATGGTGATCACAGCCATGAAATTAAAAGACACTTACTCTTTGGAAGGAAAGTTATGACCAACCTAAACAGCATATTAAAAAGCAGAGACATTACTTTGCCAACAAAGGTCCATCTAGTCAAGGCTATGGTTTTTCCAACAGTCATGTATGGATGTGAGAGTTGGACTATAAAGAAAGCTGAACACAGAAGAATTGATGCTTTTGAACTGTGGTGTTGGAGAGGACTCTTGAGAGTCCCTTAGACTGCAAGGAGATCCAACCAGTCCATCCTAAAGGAGATCAGTCCTGGGTGCTCACTGGAAGGACTGATGTTGAAGTTGAAACTCCAATACTTTGGCCACCTGATGCAAAGAGCTGACTCATTTGAAAAAACCCTGATGCCTGGAAAGATTTAGGGTAGGAGGAGAAGAGGACCACAGAGGATGAGATCATTGGATGGCATCACCAACTCAATGGACATGGGTCTGAGTAGAATCCAGGAGTTGGTGGTGGACAGGGAGGCCTGGCGTGCTACAGTTCATGGGGTTGCAGAGAGTCAGACACGACTGAGGGACTGAACTGAACTGAAAAACACGCTAAGACTGAAGATAGGAATAGTCACATCAATCACTCTATTAAAGCCTTTAATCCTTTTCTAAGACCCTCCCCAGCCATTGTCCCAGCCAGGTGTTTCCCTAAGTGTAGAAAGATAACCCATTCCAAGGGAATTTACAAAAGTTCAGGACAAGATTTAATAAAACATGGACTCAAAGACAGCAAGTTACCTCCTTTTCACTTGTTTTTTTAATAATCTATCAATTTTTTCTTTAGAACAAATTTATCATTTGAGTGCTAATAGATCTTTAACATTTTTATAACATGTCAATTTCCCTTATAAACAACGATAAAGTCAGCCTCAGGCTCATAGCCTTGGGCAAGCGAGAGTATTTACAACAGAATGTAATGATAGTGATTTTTTTTCCCCTGTGGATCTGGTTTCACAGTTACTGTTTATTTATGGTGGTGATATAAAATTTCCTTTTTAAATAAATCTTCTTTATTTCCCTTGGAAATGCTGCAAGGGAGTAGTAAAGAAAAATTAAAGAATGATGGCATTTAATGCTGGCAAAAATTGTGACTGACATTTGGGAATCCCTCACCTGGTCACTGATCCTCAATAACAACAATCTGACAAAAGAAGCCCTCTTAAGAACTCATTATTTCAGCTGGCAAATATTCACTGAACATCTGTCACATGCCAGACAGCTAGGGATACAGCAAGGTAAAGACAGGGACAGTCCCTGCCTATTGGATGGATGACAAAATGGAGGTACAAGGGAGTGAAGGACACATTCACAGGAAACAAAGAGTGAGTAGTAACTTGAATCCTGAGCCCAACTCCTAGCACAGTGCTCCCTCCTTGAGCCCAGGGTGGAGCACCCCATGCAGACAGGAGACACTCACTGCTGTGCCTTCCCTGGCTTGGACAGTCTGCTTGAGTAAAGCAATTAAGGGCAGTTGCCCAGCCCCCTGGAGAAAGCTGAGGACGGTGCCTCCCAAGGGCCAAGAAAGGGGGCCAGGGCACATTTCTCTGACTTTGCTCTGTCAGCCCCCAACTGGCTCGCCCCTCTGGGTTCCCTGGAGCTGGGGCTCCAGGACAGCTCCCTCTTGACTGCTGGTTTTCAGGTGACCTAGTTTCCCCCAATAGACCCACACCTCCTCCCACCCCAGTCCAAGAAAACCCTGCTTGGTCTAATTAAAGAACTGCCATCAGTGCTGCTAACACAGCAGCCAGGCAGCCCCCAAGGCAGGGCACTGGCCTGGGTGCTGGGGCACCCCGCAGAAGTACTGGCTCCTATGAGCTGTGGAATGGCCCCCTTTGTGAGACCCAGTGTATCTGCCCATATTTCCAGAGATATTCCTGGTTGGTGATGGGGACACAGCCCAAACTGCCAGGACGTGAGAGAAGTTTTTAATTTTTGGCTGCAATTTCCAGCATGCAGTATTTTAGTTCCCCCACCAGGGATCGAAGCTGGGTCCCCAGCAGTGGAAGCATGGAGACCTAACCACTGGACCACCAGGGAATTCCAGCAATCCTCAACTCTTAAAGGGGATCCTGAAGAAGGAGCTCATTTGAAGGAAAACCAGCTCCATGGAGACATATTGAGCCGAGTGTTGCAGGAGCACCCAGATGGACCACCTTGTAGAGAACTGGGCACATGGGGGATGCAAGACAACCACATGTCTGCGCTGGAGAGGTGGGTAAGGGAAGGGGTCCACAGAAACAAGGTTGGGTAAGGACATCCAGGAAGTGTGTGCGCTTTAAGAAGAGAAGTCAGAAGAAAGGGGGAAATAGGGTAGGGTACTTGATTATTCCAACCAATAGCTGTGTGAGGTCCAAGTGGATGAGCCAAAACAGCCTTGGTGTGGGCAGCCCCAGGTCTGAGGGCAAGGCTCGTCACTCTCAGTGAGGCCAGAACAGACAACTAGAAAGAGCCTCGATTCAGCCTCCGGTTGCTGTCTGACAAAGCTGAACTTGATACCTGTTGGTCAACAGTAATGGAGAGACGGAAGGGCTGCGCTCCAGAGAGCTGAGCATTGAGGGCAAATGTGAGGAAGCCTGTTGGGGGGGAGGAGGGGGGTTGGGGGCCAGGTGGGGGTGCATGACAGAACCCCTCCCCTCCTCCAAAGTGAAAAGAAGGCTATTACAGGAATGCTGTTTGGGGGGTGATACGTCTGGGAAAAAACAAAAAGAGGAAGAAACGCATGGGCCCATCGAAAGGCTCAGTTTGGTAGTGGCTTCGGTAGTTCCCCCAGTATCACTCCGTGCTGGGCCCTGATTGGCCAAAGCCAATGAGCAATGGTTTAGGCCCAGCCAGAGTGATTGGCCAGGGGTGATGACCTAAGCTGGACCAATCAGAAGCTCTCTCTTCTCACCGCCCATGAACTGGAAGTGTGAACCCCTGTTGCCGCTGTAAGGCATCTTGACCCCAGCCATGCAGGAAGCCAGCCTTTGGATAAAGCCAATACTTGGGAGTCAGAGGAGAGAAACAGGGTCCTTTAATTTAGGGACCTCTGGACTTTATCCCTGTTATTATTTAAGCCAATTGAATTGAATTTTGATGCTTGTAGCCAGAAGTACCCTAAGAGATTAATGCTACTTTTAGAGATACACGAACGGGAGCCCCAGGAGGTGTTGTTGCCTGAAGCAGGACGAGTGATCTCTTGCTAGGCTGTATCACCAGACACCTCCACTTCTTCCGTTTATGGTCTTCTGACTCAAGCTGAGGACTGGCCTTCAAGAAGGGCTGGGGAAGGTCAACACCAGGTTGCCACAGCAGTCCACCCCCTGAGGTGGGACCTAGGCCTTGCGCCGCCTCCAGCCAGGGGTAGCGGCTGCCTGACACAAATCTGGACTTGAGCCTAGAGCCTTGAGAAAAACAACACGAAGGAAGGTGAATTCAAATCGAAGAGACTTTAAAACATGAGTCAGACGGTGTCTCAAAGTTCACGCTGTTAGAAGAAAACATTGTTGTTTTTTTTTTCCCTTGTTCTTCAGCTATTCTTCTCCACACAATATTGGCAGCACCCTGGAGGAAGGCCGTGAGTGCTTGCGCCTCGTGCTTCCTGTAGCCCTGAGCACGAGGGAAAAAGGAAACAAAACACTGCACCAGCTTTCCCTCCTCCGAGCTCACTTGGGACCCACTTTCGCTCCTAAAGGATGCACACCCCCGCCCTCCCACAACACACTGCTTTGAATA
>SJYC01048881.1:0-10465 GCA_006408675.1 Madoqua kirkii | reverse complement strand
TGCTGTACACGTGAGCAAAGAGACTTCTGGGGCCCTTGGTGCTCCACATATCTGAATTAGAAATTATTAGCCTTGTCCTCCCCACCAACCCCATTCTCATGGGAT
Source organism: Madoqua kirkii (assembly GCA_006408675.1). NCBI lineage: Eukaryota > Metazoa > Chordata > Mammalia > Artiodactyla > Bovidae > Madoqua > Madoqua kirkii. Next base: position 10,360 of record SJYC01048881.1, on the reverse strand, counting down.
TTTGTAGACTCTGTTTTACTCCTGCTGTCATGAACCTTCTAGATTGTGGGCACAGTGTCCTAGACAGACATTCCGATTTTAAAATCTGTTGTAGGACTCTCGTCTCCAAGCGTCTGTTCCTTAACTCTGCCTGTCCCAGCTGTGCTCCTTCATTCAGACCTCTGAGTGGTGATCCTGGGCTTGGCCTTCATTTGTCACTGTACTCTGAAGCCCATTTACTACAACCCGATTTGGTAAGACCTTGGAGGAAGAGTGGTTGGATGGCATCCTCGATTCAATGGATATGAGTTTGAGTAAACTCCAGGAGTTGGTGATGGACAGGGAGGCCTGGCATGCTGCAGTCCATGGAGTTGCAAAGAGTGGGACATGACTGAGCGACTGAACTGAACTGGAGGAGAAGGGTGGAGGAGAGGGCAAGATGGCAGGACTCGAAGCCCACAAGTTCAACAAGAACAGAGTGCTGGATCAACTAAAGCACCTTGAAGATGCTCTTCTCTTTCAGGAAGAGACCCATGTCCAGGACTGAGATAATAGCCCAGATGACCTCTATCTGAACTGGCTGGACCACAATGGGAGTAGGACCAGGCCTTAATAAAGCCATGAGTGAAAGGATTAGCATTGTTCTCTAGAGGGCAGAGTTGTGATCATAGGCAAAGTGAAGAAGGATCACCCTGGAACTTACCTAAAAGTCTAGTGGTTAAGACTCCATGCTTCTGCTGCAGGAGGTACAGGTCAATCCCTGGTTGGGGAACTAGAGATCCCATATGGGGAGTGACACAGGAAAAAAAAAAAAAGGAAGAAGTAGGATCAGCCGGGAACGAGGAAAAACTGTCTCAACACCAGCAATTCAACAAAGTCCAGCCATGGTGTGATGCTGGGGTCCCTGCCACCAAGAACTCCAGTGGCCACTCATGAGGCTGCTGTGAGAAAGTCCATACTGGGCTGGAGGGGGACTGGTCCAGTGAGCCCCACTCCCAGCCTGGCAGAGGGATCATCTCGATTAAGAGGAAGACTCTATCATGTATATTTGCTGATCGGCATTTGGTACCCACTAGCCTAGCCTGGAAGAACCATTCCAAATAGATATTGATTGGTGATATTTTAGATTCTTTCTACCTGTGAAGGTGAGACAGCTGTCTCAGACTCAGCTCCAAGAAAACTTCAAAAGAAGCCACAGCTCAAATGGGCGAAGGAAAACCTGTGAACACACCCATCTTCCATGCCGAGCTTCTCCCCATGAATCTGAACCCACAGAGAGGCCCACATACGTATGGGTAAGAATGCCAGTGTGGGGGAGGCTGCAGGGGACAGAACAAAGGTGCCAAAGATGGGGCACATGCAAAGCTGACATGATGTCTACGAACACATTAGTCAGTCACAGTCACGGTGCTAAACCAGCCAGTCTTCTAAAGAAGCTTATGTAATAGCTAAGCACGGGGAAATGGGAGTCAAATTACACATACTGCTCCTCCAGGCTTGGAGGAGTGTGGTCCACCCCCTCCCTTGCAGAGAGATAAAAACTCCCTTTGCAGCTAGAAGGATCATTTTCCAAAGGAGGCCACCTGTGGCCACAGAATGCCCTCCTGGGTTACACGTTTATTGAACAGGGGAGGGCTATTCACACTGGTTAAGCCTTGAGGGGCCTCTGCTACTTCTGCCTCCCTCTCAGCATGACATCCTTGGCCAAGCTTTCCTCTATTGTGCCAGCTCTTAGGTTGGTAGTGGCTTCTTGGAGGACTTTGAGGGCAGACGGTTGAGGCCACGTGTGATGACAGGAGGAATGAATGTGGTGATCGATTAGTAATGTCTGCCACAGATAAAGGCGTGGCTGCATGGGTACTAAGCAGGCAGCGCTGTTTTACATTACACTTCCCTACTTGGATTTCAACACTTGCCTTCACCCCATTGTTCAAAATCCTTTAGTCTTAAACACAAACATCTAGAGAGTTATCAGATTAAGTAGAAGGGCTCCTCAATATCAGCATATCATTCAACCAAGAACAAAAAATCACGATGGTAGACAAGAGTCAAGAATAGCTTAGGTTCTAATAAGAATTCTCCAATACCTTGTGCTAGGGGGTAAAATGAAGACCTGTCCTTGATGACTTCATCCCTTAAATTGAATGGGTCCTACTTCTAGGAAGCAGTATGCTGAGCCAACTCAAGCTAAGGAAGGCAGCCCCTTTGGAACTGCTACCTCTCCCAATCCTATCCCAAAGATGAGCATACCATCCTATAACTGGATGGGGTCCACTCTTGAAGAGGGAGGGGCAGGGAGCACCATCAGCCAGGGATCACTCTCTCCTCCAGCCTAAGCATCTTGGGTTTCACGCCATCACCACCATAAAGGAGGAAGAAGGCTGTGGTCTGCTTCCTAACAATGTCCCTTTCTCCTCTTCAGAAACCTCAAAGATACCCCTAGCAAGCTGTCACCTTCCCTTTAGTCAATTAGAAAACAGCTGGGATAGGAATTTTAAGTTTTTCATATTGTTTGCTCATGGAGGTTTGGAGAATAATTCCAAGGAAACAAGGACAATCAAAAACAGAAAGTTGGACTCGGAGAAAGTCCTACCCTGGAGGAAGAAACAGTGAGAAGGAAAAGAGAGCCATGCAGACAATGAACAGCAATTAACTGCACAGTAAGTGGGGGAACTGGGATCCAAACCCAGGCCTGTCTGATTCTACTGTCTTCGTACAAAAAAGAACAAGGAAAGACTTCCCCTGTGGCCCAGTGGTTAAGAATGTGCCTTCCAGTGCAGGGGACCTGGATTTGATCCTAGTCAGGGAACTAAGATCCCACATGCCACAGGGCAACTAAGCCTACAGGCCACAGCCAGTGAGCCCATGCGCCCTAGAGGCCTTGAGCCGCAACTGGAGAAAGTCCATGTGCCACAACAAAGACCCAGCGTGGCCAAAAAGAATCACAACTGCTTTTAAACAACTTCCTCATGAAATGTAAGATTTCAGGAAATCCAGGATGTCAATGATTAAGGAGATAAGAGGACATTTCAACTAATAAACCAGATAGATCAACTGGTAGTAAAACAAGTACTTGCTGAAATCAGTATAGAATAAAAAAAATATGCTTAATGTAACTAAACATAAGCATCACAGAGTGTATAAAATACGTAGATGAAATGAACCCAAGGATAAAGAGCGCAGGGTTATAATGGCAGCTTCTGTGCACAACCTATTTTTCCACGGGTCCCATTCGTTATATGTAACATCTCTTGGAGTCACTGCACCAGCTCTGTAATGTAGGTCTTGTTCCCATTTCAAAGGGGAAAAAACTGAGACTCAGGTTAAGGAACCTGTCAAAGAGCGCTATTTCAGTTGTTTATGGCTGGTATCTCTTCTGATTGATCAATCATATGCTATGATGGTTAAGTATTTTTTTTATCATCTCTCCTGCTTGAAAATAAAAGAGAAAATGTCAGACAGGAAAGATGGCCCACAAAAGCACGACTAAGAGCAAGAAAAGGAGTCCTTGCTGGAAAGTAAATGAAATCTACGCAGAGTGAGGATAATTGATTATAGTCATAACTTCCCTTACTGTTGGAGCTGTCATCACCTTTGGAGGCTTAGGCAGGAAATATATGTATCTCATCCTGAATTTCATAAAATCTGCCTTCCAAACCCTGTGAGCTCAGCCCCCTATGACTAGTGTTCCCTTTCGTGGTGAGTACTTTCTCATTTTCACTTCACCCAACAGCTCCCAAACCAGATTCATAACAGCAACTATCCTCTCTCCTCTGCTCTCTGGGAGATGAAACTGTCAGCAGAATAAATCAGGACGTTCCAGACACTCTGCATTTTGGTAAATGAAGTTTCTGTCCAGTATACAGGCTTTGAAGTTTCTCCGTATGGGATTTGTGACCTTCCAGGCCACCATGCAGAGAGAAGCAAGCTGTAGTTGACTGCCTGTACATTATTTTCATTCCTCCCCTCTTTGATCTCCAGCCAAAGTCCCTTCACTTTGATTCCCTCCTCTTGGCTCCTCTTGGGTGTGCAGAACTCCAAGCATATCTCTGCTTCCCCCTCTGACCAGCTTTATTTCCATTTAAAATTCTCCATAAGCCATAGATTCAATCCCATGAAAGTTGTATTACTCCCACAACTGAATGTATCTCCTCATGTTGAAATCTCAGGCTCACTTTGTTAGTGACTGTGGTCTACTCTACACTCAGAGCCCTAATATTATTTCAGTCCTCTCATCATGTTCTCCAGCAAATGACCAAACTCTATATATTTTATGCTTAACTGTCATAAAAAAGTTACCAATCTCAAGATATTCTTCTAGTGATTTTCTTCTCTAATTCAATTCCACTCTTAATTTAAAGCTGCTTTCATTTAGCCAGTCAACAAATATTTATTGCCATCAACTATGTGCTAGTCAGAAAAGCAAGGGGTCCTCATGGTCCCTGAGTGAACAAAATTATTGATCAGAAAAGTTCTGCTCTAGTAACAGCAGAGTAACTCTTATAGGACACATCCCCTCACATTTAACTATTGTGAACTCTACGCACGGCACACACACTGCCTATTGGAAGGCCCTAGATACTCAGTTCACGGGGTTGCAAAGAGTCAGATACGACTTAGCGACTGAACAACCAGAAGATTTATTCAGCCACAAGCAGATAGAAACTGAAGGGCAGTCAACACTTGATAGAAATTTGCACTAGGAAAATTCTGTGTTTTTGTAGCTTTTTACCCGAAGGCAGACCCCACTCAGCATTGTACATGGTGGCTAAAACTTGGATGAAACCTTTGCTGTTATCGTTTGAGGAATTAAAGGACAGAGGTCAGGTGACTACAGTTGGAAGTGAGGAGAAAGCATCCCAGAAAAGAGTTCACAGATGGTAGCCCCAAATGCTGAGTATAAATTCTGCCCAAATCTCTCTGAATGATGCATGTGCAGGGCAGGTTCCAAGCCGCCCAACTAGGGCTATAAGAACTGAAGAAAGATTTCAGCTGCTGCCTACCCAGGGGAGATTGAATTTAAAATTTGTTTGGTCAAGTCAGCTGATTGATTTTTTAAAAAGTCATCACTAGGACTTCCTTGGGGTCCCATGGGTAAAGACTCTTCGCTCCCATAGCAGGGGGCTCGGGTTCTATCCCTGGTCAGGGAACCAGACCCCGCATGCATGTCACAACAAAGATCCTGAGAATTGCAACTAAGACTCAGTTCAGCCAAAAAAATAAATCAATAGTCATTACTGTTCTGAGAAATAGAATAGAACCTCAAGGCTCTTAAGTCTGACTCATAATATTCAAGCTGTAACCTAAAATTACTAGAAAAAAAAATTTTCAGCCAACAGGAAATGGACCTCCCTGGTGGTCCAGGGTTAAGGCTCTGCGCTTCCACTGTAGGGAGTACAGGAGTACAGGTTTGATCCCTGCTCAGGGAACTAAGATCCCACATGCCTTTGTGCAGTCAGATTTAAAAAACGCAAACAGGAAAATATGACTCAAACTCAAGAGGAAAGGCAATCAATAGAGATCTACTTCAAGATGATCCTTTTATTTCCTTTAAGGGTATAAAGGAAAAAATGCTAGTAATAAATGAGCAAATATGAAATAGCAACTGCTAAACAGAAAGCACAAAGAAGAGATGCAAAGCTATTAATCAGATCAGCTAAATCCACACCAACACCCTCCTCTGCATCCAGATGAGTCCTGCTTTTCATCAGGGCCAGTTACATAGTTCTAATATCAACTTCAATGACTGTTTTTTTCTGGAGCACCTTCCAAGCGCCAGGTCTTGGCAAGCTTTGGAGAGCAAAAATATAACATAAAATCTTAAACCCTTAAAAAAAAAAAAAAAAAAAAAAAAAAAAAAAACCTTAAACCCTGATCCTGAAGAGCAGATATTTTCATCTGACAACATCTGTATAGACTACTCATCACTTCTCATGTCCTCGCTTCTCTTTCAGGCCTTAATTGGAAGAAGAGATTGAAGTCCTGTCATGGGCTCTTTCCAGCTTCCAGATCACTCCATCAGGAACCATTTGCCCATATAAAGCACACAGGAATGAGGCACAGGCTGTCAGGTTTAATACACCTCTACATTCTCCTTCCATCACAAAGGCATCCTCCCCTGCTGATTAGACAGATCAGGTCTATAAAAAACTCTGGGTGTAGACGTCAAAGAGGAGCCATGGGGAGGCACTTGCCATTATAACATCTCTTTATACAGTTCCACTGATTCGTGTTTTGCTTTTTCAAAACCTGTTAGGAAAGAGGGTCTCAAACTTGGCTACATGTTGGAATCGCCTGAAAATGTAGGGAAATTTTATTAAGATCCAGAGCAAGACTACTATATATCCACCAGAATAGCCTTTTTTTAAAAAAGACAGAAAATACCAGTTGTTGGCAAGAATTCTTATAAACTGAACGGAAATATAAATTGGTACAGCCACTTAAAAAACTGCTCAAGCAGTATCTTCTACAGCTGAACATATGAAGGCCTATACTGCAGCAATTTCATTTGTAGGAATATACTCAACAGAAATTTCTGTATACATTCACCAAAACACATTGACAAGAATGTTAATAGCACTATTTGTATAATAATCTCAAAGTACAAACTATTCAAAATGTCCACCAACTTGAGTCTGGAAAAAAAGCTTATGGTGTACTCACAGTGGAACATAGTCCAGAAGCCCGGATGAGTAATACACAATTACACACCACAATCTGGATCTCTCACACTGCTAACCAAAATAAGCCAAACACAAAAATGCATACTATATGGTTCCATTTATGTAAAGTTCAACAACAGGCAAAAAGATCTATATTATTATCAATCAAAGTTGTGGTTTTGGAGTGGGAGTGATTGGGAAAGCACATAAGAAAGGCTTTTAGAGCACTGATAATATTCTGGTTTGTTTGTTCTGACCACACCACTCAGCATGGGGGATCTTAGTTCCCCAACCAGGGATCAAACCCGTGCCCCCTGCAATGGACCTCAGGGTTTTAACCACTGAACTGGCAGGGAAGTACTAATATTGGAAAGTCCTACATTGAATGGGTTACCTGGGCATGTTCAATCTGTAAAAATTCATTCACTTAGAATATGTGTGTGAGTGAAATGAAAGTCACTCAGTCATGTCCAACTCTGTGCAACCCCATGGACTATACAGCCCATGGAATTCTCCAGCCCAGAATACTGAGTGGGTAGCTGTGCCCTTCTCCAGGGGATCTTCCCAACCCAGGGACAGAACCCAGGTCTCCCATATTTGCAGGCAGATTCTTTACCAGCTGAGCCACAAGGTAAGCCCTAGGATATGTGCACTTTCCTGTATTTGCTTTACCTTAACAAAATATTACAATTTTAAAAATACAGGGTTCCATCTCAAGAGATTCTAGTTTACTTGCAGCCCGGCCTTGAAAAAAATTTTTCTCCAAACTTTAAACTTTTTATTTTGCGTTGGGGTAGAGCAGATAAACAATGCTGTGGTAGCTTCAGGTGAACAGCGAAAGGACTCAGCAATACACACACATCAGGCCTTGAAATTTTTAAAAAGCTCCCCAGGTGTGTCTAATGTGCATCCAAGAACCACTGTGTTAGAACTTGGCAACCCTCTTCACTGTTTTATTTCTTGGAGCAGAAAGTGCTGCTGGTTCTCCAGAAAGTTTAAAGCAGGGTGGTTTCTGTAGAAGACTAGTAGCTCCAGAGGAGGTTAATAGATATTACATGGAAAAAGAGTTCTGTTGTGAAATAAACAATTTTTAAAATTTTAATGATTAACTTTCATTGAACATTTACTACATTCCTAGAACTAGACTAAATGCTTTATCTACATTATCTCATTGAAGACCACAACAAGTTTGTGAGAAAGGTACTATTAATCCTCATTTTAAAAAAGAGTTAAACTAAAGTTCAGTGTGGTTAAGTAATTGCCCAAGGTCACACAGCCAGTAGAATTGATGCTTTTGAACTGTGGTGTTGGAGAGGACTCTCGAGAATCCCTTGGACTGCAAGGAGATCCAACCAGTCCATCCTAAAGGAGATCCTGTGTATTCACTGGAAGGACTGATGTTGAAGCTGAAACTCCAATACTTTGGCCACCTGATGCAAAGAGCTGATTCATTTGAAAAGACCCCAATCTGGGAAAGATTGAGGGCAGGAGGAGAAGGGGATGACAGAGGATGAGATGGTTGGATGGTATCCCCGACTCAATGGACATGAGTTTGGGTAGACTTTGGGAGTTGGCTTGGCGTGCTGCGGTTCATGGGGTCGCAAAGAGTCGGACACGACTGAGCGACTGAACAGAACTGGACACAGCCAGTACGAGTCAGCTGTGTGCCTGCGTGCATGCTTAGTCGCTTCAGTTGTGCCCAGCTCTTTGTGACCCCATAGACTAGCCTGCCAGGCATCTCTGTCCACAGGATTCTCCAGACAAGAATACTGGAGGGGGTTGCCATTTCTTCCTCCAGAGGATCTTCCCGACCCAGGGACTGAACTAGAATCTCTTACGTCTGCTGCACTGACAGGCGGGTTCTTTACCACTAGTGTCATCTGGGAAGCCCGTATAAGGCAGGATCAGGATTGAAACTCACATTGGCCTTGACACTGAAGCCCATGCACTGAATCACTGCCCTGATGTGCCTCTCCAGGCAGCACTTGTCCGCAGGACTTAGTGGAGCTTTCACTTGGCTAATGAGAGCTGTGGGTTGCCGAGACAGGAATGTCAGAGGCAGCACTTCCCCAGATGATCTCCTTGCCTCCATCTCTCATCTTCCAGCCCACAAGCTACACCACTGGCAGAGTTTTCATTCTGCACTGAAGTCTGGTCCTGTATTTCCCTTGTAGGGAAGCTTTTGGTTTTTTTTGGCCACACCACATGGCATGCAGGCTCTTCCCTAACCAGGGATCAACCCCACACCCCTTGCAGTGGAAGCAGGGAGTCTTAACCACTGGACTGCCAGGAAATTCCTGTAGGGAAGCATTTAACACTTCCGCATCCTCACTGCCTGAAGAGTCAAGTCTAAACTTCTTAGCCTCACAGTCCAGACCATCCAGTATCTGGCCTTGACATGCTTAGTTTTATCTCTGGCCATCCTAACCTCCCTCTCCACCCTCAGTCCACTAAACACTCAATTTTCTGGCTATACTTAATAAGTCTGATGGATTCACACCCCTGCAATGGTACCCACCATTAATTGAAACTCCGCTATGTGTCAAATACTCCTTATAAATTAACTTTAACTCCCACAGGGAGCCTTTCAAAAGAGTCTGGAGACCTCCCTGGTGGTCTACTGGCTAAGATTCTCTGCACTCCCAGTCCAGAGGCCCTGGGTTCAATCCCTGGTCAGGGAACTAGGTCCCACATGCTGCAACTAGGAGTTTGAGTGCCACAACTAAAAATCCTGTGTGCTGAAATGAAAGTCGAAGACCCCACGTGCTGCAACTTAGAAAGAGCTGGCACAGTCAAATAAATACGTTTTTTTTTTTAAGTCAAAAAATAAAGAAAAAAACAGGTCTCATTATCCCCAGTAGATTAGGAAAAGGGAGGCTCATCTTGACACCCCCAAAGTCATACCTAGTGAGTAGCAGAACTAGGATTTGAACACAGGTTTAGATTTCTCTTCTATGAAGCTATGGAGTTTTCACTCCTCCACACTCACCACCTGTTCTGTGCGGTGGTGATACCCTTCTTTCTCTCCACCTGGCAAGCTCGTCCTGTTCTTTAAGAGCTAGCCCAAGTGCTGTAATGATAGTATCTATCATCTCTTAAATGCTTTTCAGGCGCTGCGCTCAGCACTTGACTTGCCTTGTCTCATTTACACAATATTGTCTCCATCCTCCTTTTATTCCCTCTGAATTGCTCTTTATCTGCCTTGCGCCAAATGGGTTTCTCTCTCCTCTAGTTCCAAAGAGTCTCACCATATCTCTACTGTGGCTCTCAACTGTGTGCGTGCTAAGTCGCTTCAGTCATGTCCAACTCTTTGCAACCCCATGGACCGCTGGCTGTAATTGTTAATTTCATATCTGTCTCTTCCATTGGACTAGATGCTCTCAAAAGACAAGAAATATGTTATTCACCTTTCCATCCCACCCTAGGGCAGGGGTCCCCAAGCCTCAGGCCCATGGCCTCATAGCAGTCTAGGGCCTGTTAGGAATCAGGCCACAGAGCAGGAGGTAAGCGGGGGGTGAAAGAGGGCAGCTTCTTCATCTGTATGTATGGCCACTCCCCGTCGTTTGCATTATACTCTGGATCTCAGGAAAGCAAGCTCAGGGCCCCCACTGATTCTGCATTACAGTGAGCTGTAAAATTATTTCATTGTATATCACATTATATAATCACAATAATAGAAATAAAGTGCACAATACGCAATATGCCAAAACCACCCCCCC